>CAJNOJ010000073.1:0-212524 GCA_905250025.1 Adineta ricciae | reverse complement strand
GATCCGTTTTTTACGACAGAGAATCAATTTTTTAGACGATAATGTTTTAAGCGGCAATATGTAGAACAAAATGTAATAGCTGACTGACGTCCGATCGCTGGATCTCTATAGTCATCAGTATATTAATGAGATCACACACTTTTATAAACGCCTATACTATACAAATATCATCTGATGCCAGTCATTCAAAATAATGTTTCGCTTGTAAAGTGTTGTCTTCGAGAGCCACGGTAGCACAAAGAGGGTGACCTTTAAAGAGGGAATGGAAGAGAATGAATGGATTATTTTCAAAAGTGGCTGCAGACTAAATGAGAGAGTGAAAATGTACATGGAACGCTAGCAGCGAGTGGCCGACGAGCGACTAGTCGTTGATTTCCAGAATAAATTTTGTGATTTTTATAGAGCTTTAAGATCCCTTGGACAGAACTTAATCGCTGCTCTGCACGAACATAGCCAGCGGCTATTTAAGGTTCCACGTGGTGGAGTGAAGATGGAAACCTTTCCAGAGAATCATATAGTTATGTGAGCTTTCTAAGTTTTTGATTATGAATTGATTTTCCGAAAAGGGCTCATTTTCGGAACGCGTCTTCGTCCGAATGAAGTTAAGATAGTAAAATGAGTACGCATGGGAACAGCTAGCCGTGAGTGGCCGACCGAAGGGAGGCCGACGAATGACTAGATGTTTCTTTTGAAAATTAGTTGAAAAGTGAGATTGATAAGACTGTCGCATAGTGTCCATAATTTTTCTAAGGTACGGTAGGTCACGAAGCTGTGAAGAATTTCGGCAACTTTGCTAGAGGCGGACTCAACAAGCGAAATTGATCTATGTAAGACATTCTGACAAATTATCAAACGATCATATCGTTCAACTGGAATCACTTTTTTCTCTCTTTGGACGAATAGTAGCGCCCTAATACTATCCTTTCAGTAGAAGTTTTAGCGGCTACTAGGCCGCGTTACCTGTTTTAATGACTTGTTCTGATCTTTTCTTCAAGAAGATTTATTAGAGTGGGTAACTTTTCCATGTGTTCCTGTACTGTTTCAAATCTCCAACGTTTTTTTATTCAAAAATTATTTTATCTATTTTTGATATTTATTACAATATGTATTTCATCACATACTTTTTTAGGTTCATGGTAGATGTATATAATGATCATGACACTTCTCACCTATATTCAAATCTATAATTGTTATCCTATTGACTTTTACAATATACATACAATCAGATCTAAGAACTCTTCTTCTACATGTGTATATATATATCTCACTTTCATGAGTTGCCTAATTCGACTTATATTATAAATGGACATCTGGTAGACTAATCCCAGTTTGAATATAAATAGATGTATATCTATATAAACCTACAAGTTTAGGAATAGATAGGTATAGATTTAGTTATACCTGTGTGCACCGATGGACATAGGCTGACATATAGCTCGGTTGAGTGTATTCCTACGACTATGTATAACAAAATCTATTCCTGTATATTCCTAAACACAAATGAAGGTGGGCTTAGGCAGAGCTGAGCCTATCCATATCTATTCCTAAACTGGCATGGGTGAATAGGCACAGCTAAATCTGTCGTTATCTATTCCTAAGTATGTGTAGAAGTGTATTAGGAATTCGTCACTTATATTATAAGTCGAATTAGGAAGCTACTCCTCACTTTTCAGTCAAAAATAGCTATAAAACTAATAATGATTTATTTATTGAGAAAATAAACAGAAATATTTTATTATTAATCCAGAAATTCAGCTTTTTTGTCTTTTATTTTTTAGGAAAGATTTTTATAAAATCAATTCAGAACGAAAAAGATATTTTATTCAAGAAAAAAAAAATGTTAAATTTATCTATTTTAATTACTTTTTTTCTTATTTATAATAAGAAATCATTTGGTAAGTTTATTTAAAAGTTTTAACATATTTTTTTTGAAAAATGAAGTTTTTAATAAAAAATTTTTCTTTAAATTATATTTTAGCTCTTTCATTTAATCAACCAAATTTATCTTCAACTGTAACTTGGAATCGAAATGGTATCACATTTGCTAATGAATCCGTTATTGGGAAAACGCCCGAGGCTATTTTCATTAATACGAATAATACAATCTATACAATTCATATGCACGAGAAAAAGATTTTAATATGGAATGAAAATAATCTTAATTTAACATCTATTGATTTGGATAATTTGTCAGTGCCCACATATCTATTTGTAACATCAAATGCCGATATTTATATTAGTGATAGCTGGGGAGATAAAACAGTGCAGAGATGGAAATCAGAGACAAACACTTTTGAAACTGTTATGAATGTAAATTCAGCATGTTCTGGTCTTTTTATTGATATCAATGATAATTTGTATTGTTCATTGTATGAGGAAAATCAAGTGATGAAAACAAACTTAAACGATTCTTCTATGACATCCATTCCTATTGTTGGAACAGGTTCTGAAGGATCTAATAGTAACGAACTTTCAAATCCTGGTGGCATTTTTGTTGATGTGAACTTCGATTTATTTGTGGCGGATACTAATAATCATCGAGTACAATTTTTTTCATATGGAGAAACCCATGGGATTACAGTTGCTGGTGAAAGATCTTATAAGCTCACTATACCACTTTTAAAACCTGATGGGATTACCTTGGATGCTAATAAATATTTATATATTGTTGATAGGGGGAATCATCGTGTGATTGGAGAAGGACCTTACGGTTTTCGATGCTTAGTTGGATGTTATAGTGTAGGAGGTGACGAAGAAAAAGGAGGAGGTTCTCAATCGAATCAATTGAAGCGTCCAATAGCTATGAGTTTTGACACTTTTGGTAACATTTTTGTTGTGGAGTCGAGAAACAATCGAATTCAAAAATTTGAACTTATCTCTTCTGGTGAGTAAATAAAGAGAAATCAATTTCTAAAATGAATATTACAGTAAAAGTCTTTTTCTAACATATAAATATGGAAATAAGAATAATTGAAAAATCTTGATTATTTTTTCAAATCTATTGAAGAACTTTTCTTTGAAAACATTTTTTCTTTGATTAATTGTTTAAATCTAAAATAAAACTATTTTCTCTGCTTATAAATTAATTGATAAGATTTGATAACTAAAACTGATTTTTAAGAGTAATTTTAATCTTTTTTTAAATAGAGAATATTTAAGATAGAAAGTTTCGGAACTTCAATTCCTTTTAAATTAATCAATAAGAATGTGAAAGTGAGACAACTGTTTATAAATAAATAAATAATTAAAGAAATAAGTCGATAGATGTGCAAAGAAAATTAATTCTAATAAAATGTACCATTTTCATTCCAGAGATGTTCCAAGAGGGGGAGGGGGACGTCGCCCTCTCAATCTTGGAAAATTTTAGACATAGACTTGGAATTTATGAAAAAACACGCAGGTAGCGTCGAATTTTTCTCAGAATTGAAAACGATTTCGAAGTTTTCTTTCTAAAATTTTCGAAATTTTTTCGATGCCCCCCATTTTTTTGACCTCGGAACACCTTTGTTTCATTCTATAATCTTTTAATCATTTTTAATTAGTTATTAATCTTAACTTTATGAACTATTCATTAACATTGTCAGGTTTGTCTCGCGATTTGAATTATACATTGAAATATTTGCTGAAAAATTCTTTTTTTATTTGATTTCTTTATATTTTAGTTATTTCACTTAATCAACCTCAATTTTGTCCAAACCAAACTTGGAATCGAAATGGTATCACATTTGTTAATCCATCCATTATCGGAAAATGGACCCCTGACGGTTTATTCATTAATACGAATAATACAATCTATACAATTCATAAGCAGCAAAAAAAGATTATAATATGGAATGAAAATAGTCTTAATGTGAGATATATTAATTTGAGTCACTTCTTAGAACCCAGATATCTATTTGTAACATCAAATAGTAATATTTATTTTAATGTTGGAGATGATGGGAATAGAACAGTACAGAAATGGGATTCAGAGAGAAGCACTTTTGAAACTGTTATGAATGTAAATTCAGAGTGTTATGTTCTTTTTATTGATATCAATGATAATTTGTATTGTTCATTGCCTGAGGAAAATCAAGTAGTGAAAAAAAACTTAAACGATTCTTCGATGACATCCATTCCTGTCGCTGGAACAGGTAATAAAGGATCTAATAGTAATGAGCTTTCTTGGCCAGAAGGGATTTTCGTTGATGTGAACTTCGATTTATTTGTGGCAGATTATGAAAATAACCGAATACAACTCTTTTCATATGGAGCAACCAATGCCACTACAATTGCTGGTGAAAAGTCAGTAAGTCCAACTATATCACTTCATAATCCTAGGGCGATTACCTTGGATGCTAATAAATATTTATATATTGTTGAATCGGCGGCAGAACGTGTGGTTGGAGAAGGACCTTACGGTTTTCGATGTTTAGTTGGCTGTTATGAAAGAGAAGGAGGAGATTCTCAACTGGCACATGCAATGCTTATAAGTTTTGACAATTTTGGTAATATGTTCGTTCTCGCAGGTGATGAAATTCTAAAATTCTCTATAGAAAATTCTTGTGGTAAGTAAATATAACATCTGACTTCGATGAAGAGAAATATAAATCGGCAAACGAGCATGAGATGCCTAATTCGACTTATATTATAGGTCCACCTCCGACAGGCTAGTATCAATTCGAATATAAATAGATATCTATATAACACTTATAACAAATGAGTAGATAGGAATAGAAATAGATTTAGTTTTACTTATACATATACACACCCACAGCCTCACCCTCACATTCACACCCACCGCAGCACCCTCAATCGAGATAGTATAAGTGAGAGCGTGGGTGTATATGTATAAGTAAAACTAAATCTATTTCTATTCCTAAGGGTACTAGGATTTGGTCACTTATATTATGAGTCGAATTAGGCAGCTACTCGAACTCGAACGTTCGGGTTCAGTGCATGCGTATTTTCATTAAAGAAACCGAATAAGTTTGATGAAATCACAAGATATAAACAACGCAATCCTAAAATTATGATTCCTTTGGATTTCTCAGAATTCTTACGATTCTTTAAGATTCCACAAATTCCTTAGGATTCCCTGGAATTCTATAGAATTCCTTAAAGTTCTCTAAAATTCTTTCTCAAAACAGAACACTTTTGTTCTGTTTCGGGACATATTCCCAGAAAAGAACAAAAGTGTTCTTTTTTTTTGGGAAAGATTATAATTTCGGATTCCGTTAGATTCCACTGGATTCCATAAAGTCGTTTGGATTGCGTGATATTCCAGGATTTCGGGATTTCGTTGTTTAGCCCTTGTGAAATCAGCTAAGATTTGACACAAAAAGCAATAAGAGTTATCTATTCATTTGTTATAGTTTTGATGAAAAATTAACGAATTTTTTGTTTGACGTTAAGAAGAGATATATGATAGTTATGTATATTATTCATAATGAATATTGAATGAATGAAACTAGGAGATTAAATTTATCAAATATAAATATATTTCATTTCAAAGTCTCTTTTCATATACAGGTTTTCCGTTCAATCAACCAGAAATTTGTTCAAAATCAGTTTGGAATCGAAATGGAATAACAGTTGCCGATCAATTTCAGCTTGGTTTAAATCCTTCTTCAATCTTTATTAATAAACAAAATTCAATTTATTCGATTAATCGAGAAAAACAACAAATTTTATTTTGGAATGAAAATGATAGTGCTCCATCAAAAAAGATTCCTACTAATTATGATAATTCATCTTCTTTATTTGTTTCATCAATTGGTGAAATTTTTATTGATAATGGAATAAACGGTCGGGTTGAAAAATGGATATTTAATAGGAATGTATCAACCACTGTAATGATAGTTTCTTCTTCTTGTTTCGATTTATTTATTGATATAAAAAACTTTTTATATTGTTCAATGTCTAAAAATCATTTAGTTATCAAAAAAGACATTTATAGTCCTGTCATGGGATGGGAAGCCGTCGCTGGAACAAGTGAAAAGGGTTCAACATCAGTTCATCTTAATGATCCTCGTGGAATATTCGTTGATATAAAATTCGATACATATGTAGCAGATTGTGGAAATGATCGAATTCAAAGAATTTCATCTGGGCAAATGGAAGGTACTACGTTAGTAGGAAGTACATTACTTGCGAAACGTCAATACTTACTTTCATGTCCAACTGCAATTATATTAGATATTCAACAATTTTTATTTATTGTTGATTCAAAGAATCGTCGAATTCTTCGATCAGGACCCACTGACATTTTTTGTGTTATCGGATGTGATGGACTTAATATAAAATCTACTCAATTACTCCTTCCAACTAGTCTTGCTTTTGATAATTTTGGAAATTTGTTTGTTGTTGATTCAGGAAATCATCGAATACAAAAATTTGAATATTCATCAAATTCGTGTGGTAAGTTGTAATGAAAATCATTCAGAACATTCTAATGATTTATTAACAATATGAATTTCGATTTAAATAAAGTTTTTTTTTATTATTATAGATATGTTTTCAGTTATTGAATGGACAAATTCATCAATATTAGCTAAAAATAGTCAAATCTATTCACAAGGTTGTGATAGGGAAAGTTACTATTATGAATCATTTGAGATCAAAGTACCTGAAAATCGTTATTATACAATATGGAGTAGTTCGGCCATTGATACATATGGTTATATTTATGAAGAGACTTTTAATCCACTTAATCCAGATGAACATCTTTTTACAAAAAATGACGATGGAGGATCTGAGAATCAATTTAAATTTGACCTTCCCCTTTACAATGACACAAAATACATATTAGTTGTCACAACATATTCTCCAATGATCACTGGGAATATTATAGTTCATATGTCGGGTGTTAGGCATGTTCTTGTTACACGTCTTTGTAAGTATTTGAGATATTATTTCATTAATAGATAATATAAAATGTTGGGGTATCGGAACTTCGCCAATGGTGAAAGGTTAGGGATGTATTGGCGAAAGTACAGTGGACTTTCATCATTGGCGAAGAGAATTGACCTTGAAATATTTGTATGTTTAACTATTATCTTTGTTTGAGAAATTTTTCCAAGGAATGTATCATTTTATCTTAGAATAAATGCATTTTATTTGTAATTAAATAGCTTCACAAATAACTATTCAATCAAATTATTCATCTGAAATCACAACGAATAGTCCAAAATACTGTCGTGATTACAAAAGTCGAAGTTATCATTATGAAACATTAGAAATTAATGTTAAAAAACCTGGTCCATATGTAATTTGGAGTGAAAGTGAATATGATACATACGGTTATCTTTATAAAGATAATTTTGATCCATTACAACCATTTGGTAATTTACTTTTTCAACATAGTGGAAAATGTAATCAACATCAATTGAAATTCTTTGTTGATCTTGAAGCAAATATAAAATATATATTAGTTATAACAACATATTATCCAAATCATACAGGAAATTTCTCTATTTTTATATCTGGTGATAATGATGTTACTATTAATCGTTTTAGTATGTTCTTTATTATGATAATTATTTAATTTTTATGAGAATAATATTGTTTAGATTCAAAACAACAAAGTTGTTCAATTGGAGATCGTTGTCATTTTTATTCTACAACAATTGGTTTACCTCTTGATGATATATTACGCGGTGAAATTCAATCAAATATAACGTTGTCTAATCAATCAATTTCAATTAAAATAAGTGCTGCTTTTACAATTATTATGTTTATTATTGGATTTATAAATAGTTTACTTTGTTTTTTAACATTTAAAAGTAAAGAAGAACGACAAAATGGATGTGGATTATATTTATTTACATTATCAATTACTTCTTTTATAACATCGTGTATGTTTTCAGTTAATTTTTGGTTTTCTTTAATTACTGAAATTCATTTCGTGACTGATATTTCAATACTTCGCGGAGGTCGTTTGGTTATTGAACCTCTTCTTAAACTTTTTCTCTATTATGATACTTGGCTAAATGCTTGTATTGCAATTGAACGAGCAGGCCGAGTTTTTAGTGGAGTTAATTTTGATAGAAACAAGAGTAAACGTATTGTTCAATGTATTATCTTCATTTTACCATTGTGTATTATGGCTAGTCTTATTCATGAACCTTTACATCGAAATATGTTTGAATATAACACTGAAACAGGCAAAGCTTATGTTAATAAAAGTGATAGTCCTTTATTCGATGTAAGAAATAAAACATTTATCGATACAATTTATCAAAGTACAACTCAACGACAATTTTGGTGTGTAGTTCGTTATTCATCATCTATTCAATATTATAATACTGGAATATTATATTTTCATCTTATAATTCCATTTCTTGCTAATCTATTTTCAGCTTTATTTATTATTTTTCAAACTGCACGTCAACGATCAACAGCACAAACGAATCAATCTTTGCAAGAACATTTTCGTCAACAATTACATGAACATAAGCATTTAATTATAAGTCCAATTATTTTACTTATTTTAACAATGCCTCGTTTAATTATTTCATCATTATCTGGTTGTAAACGAACATCAAAAAATATTTGGATATATCTTATGGCTTATTTCTTTTCATTTACACCATCGATATTTACCTTTGTTATT
Source organism: Adineta ricciae (assembly GCA_905250025.1). NCBI lineage: Eukaryota > Metazoa > Rotifera > Eurotatoria > Adinetida > Adinetidae > Adineta > Adineta ricciae. The sequence continues at coordinate 203,931 of CAJNOJ010000073.1, read as the reverse complement.
TTTGTCATACCATCGAGTTTATATATGAAAAACTTTAAACGATCTTTTAATATTTGTCGATGCCAAACTGCTAAAAAATCAAATGGTAAACAAATCTTGAATGAATAATAACTTTCATGTCAGCTTTCCTTTGCAAATTTCGCTTCATGTTTAAAGTATCGCGTGTGTTCTATCTATTTTACTATATTGAAAAAAAATCTTTCTAAGTAAAAAACTTTGAAATAATACATTGAAATACACTCGTTTTTTTTTATAAGCAGAACCTCAAAGAATAAACAATTGTTTTACCTTTCGCGAAGATACAATCGTTTTCTTCACCACAAATCACGTAGAATTGACGATTATTCTTATCCTCTAGCACAATCATCTGCTCATAAGAAATCTTTTTTCTAAGAAATTTTGTGTCATTATTTAAGATTTGATTTTTTTTCGACAAAAATGTTATCCTGAAAAGTGTCGTAATGGATTCCGTAATGTTCCTGCGCCACACGAATTAGATGAAGACGTAGCAGTATAGTCTCGGAACTCTATACTTTATGACAACTTCAACAAAAACAAATTTCAAAGAACATTATGATATTTCTCCATTGCAAAAATCACCACAAACAATGTTAAATAATTATTCATCCAATTTGATTAGAAACGTAATGATTATTCATTTATCCATTACTAAATAAACTAATTGTGATGTCATTATTATAACCGATCAATTATATTTGAAAAGAAAATATTTTTTCTTCCTAACTAAATATATATTTATACATGTGCAAATCATTGAAACGAATAAAAAATATAGTCGGTGAGAGTGAACGAGAAAAAGAACAGATAATTTATTTCTTTTCACACAGTGTATAATTACGTTAATATAATGTCACGAAAAACATTTTTAATAAACAAGCTTTCTAATCGTAAATATCGTCTAAATGGTATTTGGCCTTCAAATCGTTTACCAAACAAAGGAAATTTATGTCAATCTTTCAACAATCGTGTAACTTATACTCCTGAAGAACTCCCACCGAAAGTTGATCTTCGAAATGATATGACAACGGTAGAAAATCAATCAAGTATTGGTAGTTGGTAATTACATTTCAAAATAGATTTAACAATAATATTGATTGCTTTGTTCTTGATTTTAGTTCAGCTAATGCCCTAGCAGGTAAAAATTAATTCCAAATACAATTTTATAATTGAGAGTTTTCTGAATAGGAGCATATGAATATTTAATAAAGAAACTTCATGGTGAAAGTATTGATATTAGTCGATTATTTATTTATTATAATAGTCGTGAAAAAGATCAACCATCAGAACCAATTACAGATTCAGGTTGTTCAATGACATCTGCTATTGAAGCACTTGAAGAACTTGGCACTTGTCTGGAATCATTATGGCCCTATGATATTTCTAAAGTAAATACACGTCCAAATGAAGAAGTATATACATCAGCTAAATCTCATACAATATCACAAGCACTTCAAGTCGATATTAATTTACATGAAATGAAATCATGTCTTGCTCAAGGTTTTCCTTTTGTATTTGGACTTCATCTATTTACATCATTTGACAAAGCAGCTAAAACAGGTGTTGTACCAATGCCAACTTCTAACGATCGTAATCGTCAATCTGATGGAAGGTATAACAAAGTTTTCTTCAATTTACAAAGCTTATTTTCTTCTATTGTTATTAGCCATGCATTGGTAGCTGTTGGTTATAGTGATCAATCTCAATCATTTATTGTTCGAAATTCTTGGGGAGAAGATTGGGTAAGAAATTCTTCGAGGGATGTCTAAGGCGAATTTTTGATTGATATTTTGTAGGGTGATCGTGGATATTGTTATATTCCATATGATTATCTGACTGATTCGGATCTTTGTTTTGACGTATGGACGATTCGTAAAGTATCGAATAATGATTTTGGAAAAGAAAATTGGGATTATAATGATGAAATTGATTATCAAAATATTGATAATTATAATTATGATGAGGATAATAGCGATGATTATCGTACAATTGAACAATTTGACGAAAACGATTTTGAAATTGATTCGTTTGATGATAGTGCTCGTGGTTATGTTGATGATAACTCATGGAATAAAAATGATCAATTTAACTATGATGATAATCAAGGAGAATATGATCAGTAATGGAATAGAGATGATGAACTGACTTCTCTTTTTGTTTTTCTTTCAAATAATAATGACAATCTAATAGATCTTATCCAAGACGTTGATTGAAATAATAATTGATATTTACACTTCACTAAATTCATATTCAAATTTAGATAAGCTATGAATGAAAGTTTTATGTTCGATTGAATTATAGTTTATTTAAGTTGAAAAATTTCATGCGAACTGTTCTTACATCATTTAAAAAACGCTCTAGATTTATATCAATTACTGTTGTGCCTTGTAGCAATGTATCAAGCAACTATAAACTATAATTTATACTTCTGATGTTAATTGACACTTTTGACGTATTATTCTGAATCTTATCCATGTCCTTGCAAACTTATCGTCATTGATTATCGTAGCAATTGAACCAGTTTATAAACAAAGCTTCCAGCTATCGAATTACAAGAAATTTTCATCATTTTTCTCCATTTATTCAAGTCATATACATTTCAGTAAATGCGGTGAAACACTGAATGGCAACCAATCATTTCATTATATCAATACAATTTATGCACATTCGATGTTATTTACAAATTATCTATTGATGATGGTACACATAATCGGTGTTCGTTTTGTTTACGTCTTTGGGCAAATGAATTGAAAATATAATCTGACATGAATAAAGCAGAAAATGAAAGAATGAGCATAAAACTGACTTCAATTCGAACCCAACTAGTTTTCTGACACTTTCAGAAAAGGGTCAGCGAATCCAACGGATGAGCGCTACTTGTTTGTGTAAAACTCCATATTAATGGATCTTTAATAACAGATCTAGTAATTACGGTGTATCGCTGTCATAGAATTTATGCGTTTACTTTTCATCGTTCAGCATAAATTCACGATACTGTCATGTCGCGGCTAGTAATTGAATGGTTGCTCATTATTACCAGTCGAAGGCTGTTTGAAGAACTTGAATTTTGATTATTTAGAAACGTAGTAGGTGATCTATATCATCGCATTCGGGCATAGCTGCCCGGATGACATATTTTCGTTTACTATACTGTGTTAGGTGGAGTTAACTCAAAGCATATAGCTGGGTGATTTCGTCACTTAATAGATTTTATTCACAGTTAATCGCCAAAAATACATATGTTCATTTATAGCCTAGCAAGTTTGTAAGAAAACTTTTAAATTATCCGTGCTCTCATTGATAGCGGCAAAATCCAGTTTAGAATCGTTATTAAAGTCACCAACGACAATGTAAAATGGATTAGTACCATAACCATTTGGAATTTTTATTCGACTGCTGAAGGAGCCATTGCTATAGCCGAGGAAAAGACTGATCGTATTGCTGCCATAGTTAGCAACAATAATATCCTGCGAGTTATCATTATTAAAATCAGCTGTGACAATGGCGTATGGCTTTGATTCGACACCGGTTAACAATACTTGTTGCTGTGCAAATGAAGTATTTACAGATGCAACGAGTACACTGATACTACCATTATAATAATCAGCAACGACGATATCCAATAGTGCATCGTTATTCAGATGACCACTAGCAATGGACCATGGCGAGTAACCAAGAGTACTAGCTGTTTGATTGGTAAAAGAGATATTTCCATAGCCCAGGAACAGACCTATGCTATTTGTACCTGAGTTTGCCACCACAATGTCTGTGTAATTATCATTATTAAAATCGCCTGTAACTAACGATCTTGGTCGTGATCCGTTGCCAGTTCTTAAGGTTGTTTGTTTGACAAATGATTGACTGATGGATCCAAACAACACATCGACTTTCGACACGCCCGAACAGATGACAGCTATATCCATGCGTTTGTCATTATTAAAGTCAGCAAAAACTGAAGAAAGTGCACCTGCACTGGTCGAGTACGTCGTTCGAGAAGTAAACATACCATTACCATAACCATTCAGAACACTTATACTACTGTTAACCGAATGCGCAACTATAATATCGAGGAACTTGTCGTTATTCAAATCACCGATGATTATTGAGTTTGGTTGAGAATCAGTGGAATATCTTGATTGATTTTTGAAAGTTCCATCACCAAAGCCAAGCAAGACACTTATATCATTACTTCCACTATTTGCAACTATGATATCCAATTGTGTATCATTGTCAACATCACCAATAGCAAGGGATACCGGACTCGTACCAGTAGGATATTTGTTTTGAGCTTGGAACGATCCATTTCCGTTGCCCAGAAATACACTTATATCATCATTGTTTGTATTTGCAACAACAATATCAAGTCGTTGATCGTTGTTAAAATCATCAACAAGTATAGACTGTGGAAGTGAACCGGTTGGATATCTCACTTGATTACTGAACGAACCATTACCGTGGCCAAGCAGAATACTCATATCGTTGCTATTTGAATTACTGGTTACGATATCCAAGTATGTATCATTATTGAAATCTCCTACACTGAGATAGTATGGCATACTCCCAGTAGCGTACTTCATTGGATCTCGAAAAGTTCCATTGCCGTAACCAAGAAAAACATTTATTCGATCTGCAGTCCGAGAAGCAATGATAATATCTAACATATTATCTTTATTAATGTCACTGACAACTACAAATATAGGATACCAATCACTTGAATATACCACTTGAGTTGCGAAACTACCATTGCTATTACCAAGAAGTATGCTGATGGTGCCGTCCCACATGTTCGTAACCACAATATCAGGCTGCTTATCGTTATTAAAATCGCCGACAGCTGCGTATTGAGGTAGAGCACCAACAGTATACGAATTATCGAAAGTGAATGTTCCCGTATCATGTGAAATGAAGATATCAATGTCATCTGTATTCTCATACGTTACTGCAATTTCCGAGCGTCCATCATGATCAAAATCAGCAGCAATCAGAGTCAATGGAGGATTACTGATCCCACTATCGTAACTTGCTTGAATAGTGAATACGCCCTGCTCATTACCGAGTAGCAGTGCTAAGCTCTGAGTACCACGAGTCGCCACGGCAATATCCATCTGACCATCATGGTTAAAGTCTTGAAGAGCAATTGAATAAGGAGCAGAGCCCAAGGTCAATCTGTATAATATCTGTCGTTCGAAGGTACCATTGCTACGACCAAACAGAATCCCAATATCGTTTGTACCATAGTTAGCGACAGCAAGATCAAGCCACGTATCATGATTGAAGTCACTGACGACAACCGCTTGTAGACGAGAAGCTTCGCCCGATACAAAAACGATACTATTCCCGAGAGCACCTCGATCATAACCGAATAGCAAAGTTATAAATTTTTCATTTTGATTGCCAACTACGATGTCCAATCGACCATCATTATTAAAATCATCGGCAGCCAAGGCCCGGGGCATAGATCCAGGCGCAAATGTCATACGAGTGTGGAAACTTCCATCTCCCACTCAAAGATACACACTTATCGTATTATCGTTTGTATTAGCAACGATAATATCCTTTTGAGCGTCGTTATTAACATCAGCAAGGATTAAAAATCGGGGACTACTATCAGTGGGATAGTTTGTTTGGATACGAAAAGAGCCATTCCCATTCGCAAGCAGGACACTTATATCGTTACTGCCTGCATTACAGACGACGATGTCTGGTCGCAAATCGTTATTGAGGTCACCAACAACGACAGTATATGGATCAGAGCCGACTGAGTAACGGATCTCTTCAGCAAAACTATGATTGCCATACGCAAGAAGAACGCTCACACTTCCATTGTCACCATTGACAACAACTAAATCTAAATAAGTGTCGTTATTAAAATCAGCGACAGCTACCGATCGTGGATTAGGTCCTGTTGAATACTTCGTTTCATTGCGAAAAGAACCGTCACCCGATCCGTACACAACAGATATATCATTGCTGCCGGAATTTGCAGTAATAATATCCACGTGAGTATCGTTATTTATATCATTAACGATAACATAAAACGGATCGTTGCCAACCGATAAGTTCTGTGGTATACTAAAATAGCCGTCACCTTGTCCGAAAAGTATCAACACTTGCTGTTTTAATGGATCAGTCACGACAATATCTAGTCGCCTATCGCTGTTAAAATCACCAATAGCCAAAGAAAATAAATAGTATTCAGATAAGTACGTGATTTTCGGTGTGAAATTTCCATCGTTTTGACCTAAAAAGACGCGCACAGTTCCATCGTATTGATCGCTAGTTACAATGTCGAGATGATTATCGTTATCAAAGTCGCCCACACCCACTGAATAAGTGGAAACACCAGCTGGATACTTCTGTTGCACTGGAAAACCTTCATAGTAACCAAAGAAAATATTGATACTATTGAGATCATTTTCCACAATTGTTACATCCAATCGATTATCATTGTTAAAATCACCGGTAGCAAGCGCTATTGAAAATAATGAACCAGTCAAATATATTTTGGGATCGGAAAAACTACCGTTATTATAACCTAACAGAACACCAAAATTATCAGTACCCTTGGTGGAAAGGATCATATCTATAGCATGATCATTGTTTAGATCCCCGAGTGCAACTGCGTACGGTATCATTGTGTTCAATGCATATGTGTTCTGCTTATCGAAAGATCCAAATGCATTATTAAGGAGTATGCCTATACTGTTAGTACCGTAATTAACAACGACAATATCTAGCCAATAATCACTATTCAAATTGCCAACAGCGATCGAAGTGGGTTGAGAATTACGTCCAGTTGAAATTGTCATTTTGTCTTTTAAAACACCATTCGTACTTCCAAACAGTATATCGATACTATTAGTACCATAATTCGCAATAGCTAAGTCCAATTGTGTATCGTTATTAAAGTCCCCGGCAGCGATCGCCATCGGAGAAGCATCGTAGCCTAACCAGTATGTAACAGAAGACGAAAATCTCGCATTACCGGAGCCAAAGTAAATACCGATACTATCAGTGCCATAATTAGCCGCAACAAGATCCATTATTTGATCACCATTCAAATCGTCTATCAAAATCGCAATTGGACGTGCCGTACCCGTTGAAAGCGTGGTAAATTTCGCAAACGATTGATTTTCTAGACCAACGAGGATATCTATGGTATGTGTACCGTAATTTGCGACAGCAATGTCTAGTCGATTGTCATCATTGAGATCCTTGACAGCAAGCATATACGGAGATGAACCAGCATTCAATGCAAAGGTCATCGACTTGTTCTCAATAGTATCATTCACATACCGAAGAAATATGACGATATTGTCAACAGCTGAATTAGCGACAGCTAGATCTAAAATGCCGTCCCGATTGAAATCACCAACGGCAACCGATCGTGGACGATAGTTGTATTCAATTGGATTGATTGGTGTTGAAATAAAATTTGTACCACACGGTGAAGCTGAACACAAGATTCGGTTAGGTTCAGCTTGTTATCAGAGGAAGACTTTACCTGACTGTACGGAAATGGTGCGACAGACAACAACAACACCGATTAGTATCACAATACCGCAGAATGTGCAAGATAAAAAGATCGGCACCAGTTTAGATTTCTTCTCTACTTTATCAGAATATTCTCTATGAAAGAAAAATACAAATGATTTTCGCATTCGAATGTATCAAAAAAGATGTACGTAGTTTCGAGAACTGTTGGTTCTGGTGTATCAGTAGCATGCAAATTTGCAGTCGATGTTGTGCTTTCTTCCATCTTGATAAACAAATCTTTTCGGATCTAATTGGAAAAAAAGGCAGATACTAGATCGCTAGTTCGAGTGACATTCTTCTAATCGTATTATTGATTACCTTCTCAATGTAAACAAGGACGATTAATGAAAAAGTATAGGATATACATTTAGGTGAATATACTGTATTTATTCAACCACGTGCTGGATGTTGGCGACGGTTATTTTTTTATTGAATATAGTAACTACTGGTATGTGGGTAGTTCTATTCAGCTTTATCGATTTAATAGTCATATAAACGACGTTGTGTAAGGTAGAAAGGATGATTATTAATATTCGTAAACAGAAAAGATAAAATATCACAGTTAGATTTGTAATTGACATGTCATAGTCGTGTTTATGTGCATGAAATCGTTCTAAGAGCATCATAATGATGAATAATAGTCGAAATGAATATTGACATCATGAAAGAAGTACCTTTCAACTATCTAAGAAGTGCAATCCATTTTGTAATACGTTCTTGATCTTTTTCTATTACGTATGTAAACAAGCCTTATGTTAAAATTTATGACGAACTGTTCGATCGATAAAGTTAAATCTACCGAATCACTGCATGTTTCTGATGGGATTATCAACCAATACACTGTACTTTAGTAACTGTTTATGAAGGAGAAACTTGCTCTTCTATTGTGTTCTGTTAAAATTCATAGTATTGCAGGTGTATATTAATGAGTACCACTTACTAATAACAGTGTATTCAGGGTAGAGCATAAGAACACGCCGTCTACTCGCCGAATATTTACGCTCTACCATCGATGAGTTCGATTGTCCTCTGAAAACACAAATTACTCACTGATCAGCGACTTGTCATTTTCCTCAAATTCAAAAAAAATTCACAGAAGTGAAGGAAGTTTTAGACATTTTCAGTAGACTTCAGCAACAAATTGAGTACAAAGAAAAATCGTTAAAAAACTAAAAAGATAACAACATTTATCGCCTGCCCGCATGAAAATTTTTATCCTTTGTCAGATATCTGCCCTTTCAAATCAACGAAGATATACTTAGACGATTATAATCGATAAGTTAGATTCAATGAATGTTTTATTTCTTCGTCAACTCATAAAACAGTATCGCACTAATAGCTGCACATTCTCAGTAAAAATAGACGGAATATCTGTGATAATTTTCAGCACTGACCTCCAACTCTTTTGAGGACGCTTGGCTACACTACTCTTTTTCACATAGGCCCATGAAGTATTCGAGACGTTATTCAAAAACGCAATATTCCAAAGGTTAGAAGCAAAAAAGACATTTGTGAGTGCATATTACCATAAATGTGAGAAAGAAACTATTATGCACAAGGATGTTTAAACGATGCAAAAAGAACACAAAATTGATTGATATATTAAAATAAGGGATCTTTCAATTTGTCCAGGACTTTAATTGTGTTATTTCTGAAATAAAACATCATTTTATTTCAGCTCACAAAGATGTAATTCTTTTATTTTTAGAATCATACCGTTGTGATGTTGACAGTAAGTGTTTTTATTCACCAAGGTAAAAGCATCGAATGAAACTTTGCTGGCATTTCGTTCGATTCTTCGAAAGGAACGAAGAATGTGCACAACAGTGTTTTTCTAGATTGAAATTCATTTTCAAATGGCTTCCAGCAACACTGACTCGATCGAAGACGTGATTACTTGCATAATATGTTTGAAATATTTCGACGATCCACGTCTATTACCATGCTCACACACATATTGTTTATCATGTATTAAGCGAGTGGCCGCCACTACAAAGGGCGATTTTGAGTGTCCGATGCGTGATGGAGTGAAAATCGAGAGCAAACAAATCGACTCTTTGCCTCTCAATCGAATCGCGCGTGATATTATTGAATTGCGTCGTAGGTTTTTAATGAAAAGAAACGGATAGATTTTTAAAAATATTTTCAATATTTTTAGCTCAACACCAATGTTCGAATTGTATGGTGGCCACTGCAGTTGAATGGTGTAATGATTGTAAAAATCGTTACTGTTCTGATTGTAGTAAAGTCGTTCACAGTTTACCAGCATTTAAAAGTCATCACATCACTCAAGGTTCTATGGGATCGTCTATGATATTTTCATGCGATAAACATCCCGATGAAAAACTGAAGTATTGGTGTAAAAGTGCTGATTGTGAAACAGTCACGTGCCGTGATTGTCTACTGTTCGAACATAAAGATCATGACTATGNAACAAGATCCATTATTTGATCACCATTCAAATCGTCTATCAAAATCGCAATTGGACGTGCCGTACCCGTTGAAAGCGTGGTAAATTTCGCAAACGATTGATTTTCTAGACCAACGAGGACATCTATGGTATGTGTACCGTAATTTGCGACAGCAATGTCTAGTCGATTGTCATCATTGAGATCCTTGACAGCAAGCATATACGGAGTTGAGCCAGCGTCCAATGCAAAGGTCATCGAATTGTTCTCAATAGTATCATTCACATACCGAAGAAATATGACAATATTGTCAACAGCTGAATTAGCGACAGCTAGATCTAAAATGCCGTCCAGATTGAAATCACCAACGGCAACCGATCGCGGACGATAGTTGTATTCAATTGGATTTACTGGTGTTGGAATAAAATTTATACCACACGGTGAAGCTGAACACAAGATTCGGTTAGGTTCAACTTGTTATCAGACGAAAACTTTACCTGATTGTACGGAAATGGTGCGACAGACAACAACAATACCGATTAGTATCACAATGCCGCAGAATATACAAGATAAAAAGATAGGCACCAGTTTAGATTTCTTCTCTACTTTATCAGAATATACTCTACGAAAGAAAAATACAAGTGATTTTCGAATTCGAATGTATCAAAAACTATGTACGTAGTTTCGAGAACTGTTGGTTCTTGTGTTTCAGTAGCTTGCAAATTTGCAGTCGATGTTTTACTTTCCACCATCTTGATAAATAAATCGTTTCGGATCTAATTGAAAAAAAAAGCAGATCCTAGATCAGTAATTTAAGTAACGTTCGTCTAATCATACTATTGATTGCCTTCTCAATATAAACAAGGACGGTTAATGAAAAAGTATAGGATATATATTTATGTGAATATACTGTAATTATTCAACCACGTGCTGGATGTTTGCGACGATTATTTTTTTATTCAATATAGTAATTATCGGTATGCGCGTAGTTCTATTCAGCTTTATCAATTCGATAATCATATAAACGACGTTGTGCAAGGTAGAAAGGATGATTGTCAATATTCGTAAACAGAAAAGATAAAATATCACAGTTAGATTTGTAATTGACATGTCATAGTCGTCTTTATGTGCATGAAATCGTTTTAAGAGCATCATAATGATGTATAATGATCGAAATGGATATTGACATCATGAAAGAAATGACTTTCAACTATCTAAGAAGTACAACCCAGTTTGTAAAAGGTTCTGGATCTTCCTATTATGTATGTAAACAAGCCTTATGTTAAAATTTATGACGAACTGTTCGATCGATAAAGTTAAATTTACCGAGTCACTGCATATTTCGGATAGGATTATCAACCAATGCACTGTACTTTAGTTACTGTTCATGAAGGAGAAACTTGCTCTTGTTTAATTCGAGATGTTTTCAAGATTTCTACAGTGGCTACGAGACATTATACACAATCAAAACAGTACTGATGAAAGATGACTTGACTCATATAGAAGGACGACATCGATTTTTATGACATTTTGCTTTGAAGTCATGAACATCACAATAGACGCAGATCTTCCATTGTGTCCTGTTAAAATTCGTAGTTCTGCAGGTGTACATTAATGAGTGCCACTTATTAATAACAACATATTCAGCGTAGAGCATGAGAAAATATACGCTCTACCATTCATAACTTTTAGGACGATATGCGCTCCATCGATGAGTTCGAATGTCTTCTGAAAATACAAATTACTCACTAATCAGTGACTTGCCATTTTCCTCAAATTCAAAAAACAAAATTCCACAAAAGTGAAGGAAGTTTTACAAAATTTTCAGTAGACTTCGGCAATATATTGAGCACAACGAGAAACCGTTGAGAAACTGAAAACATAACAAAAGTTATCGCCTGTTCGCATGAAAATGTTTACCCTGTGATAAATCTCTGTCCTTTCAAATCAACGAAGATATACTCAGACGATTATAATCGATAAGTTAGATTCCATGAATGTTTTTGTTTCCTTGTCAACTCATACAATAGTATCACACCAATAATTACACATTCCCAGTAAAAATATATAGAATATCTATGATAATTTTCAGCACCGACCCCAACTCTTTTTCATTTAGACCCATGAAGTGTTCGAGACGTTATTTAAAAGCGCAATATTCCAAAGGTTAGAAGCGAAAAAGACACTTGTGAGTGCATATTACCATAAATGTGTGAAAGAAACTATTATGCACAACGGTGTTTAGACGATGCAAAAAGAACACAAAATTGATTGATATATTAAAATAAGGGAACTTTTAATTTGTCCATGACTTTGATTGTGTTATTTCTGAAATAAAACATCAATTTATTTCAGCCCGCAAAGATGTAATTCTTTTACTTTTCGAAGCATACCGTTGTGATGTTGACAGTAAGTGTTTTTATTCACCAAGGTAAAAGCATCGAATGAAACTTTGTTGACAATTCGTTCGATTCTTTGAAAGGAACAAAGAATGTACACCACAGTATTTTTCTAGATTGAAATTCATTTTCAAATGGCATCCAGCAACACTGACTCGATCGAAGACGTGATCACATGCATAATATGTTTCAAATATTTCGATGATCCACGTCTATTACCATGCTCACATACATATTGTTTATCATGTATTAAGCGAGTGGCCGCCACTACAAAGGGTGATTTTGAATGTCCGATGCGTGATGGAGTGAAAATTGAGAGCAAACAAATCGATTCTTTGCCTCTCAATCGAATCGCGCGTGATATTATTGAATTGCGTCGTAGGTTTTTAATGAAAAGAAACGGATATATTTATTTGATGTTTTCAATATTTTTAGCTCAACACCAATGTTCGAATTGTATGGTGGCCACCGCAACTGAATGGTGTAATGATTGTAAAAATCGTTACTGTTCTGATTGTAGTAAAATCGTCCACAGTTTACCAGCATTTAAAAGTCATCACATCACTCAAGGTTCTATGGGATCGTCAATGATATTTTCATGCGATAAACATCCCGATGAAAAACTGAAGTATTGGTGTAAAAGTGCTGATTGTGAAACAGTCACGTGCCGTGATTGTCTACTGTTCGAACATAAAGATCATGACTATGTTCCTATAGACACTGTTGCCCATGACGCCAAAGCAACAGTAAGAATATGAACGAACTTATGGGTAAAATTTGATCTATGTATTCTATTTAGATCGCAAGTGATCTACAAGTTATTCAATGTGATTTAAGTGAAAAACTTATGTTACCCAGTGCCTTGATAGCTGAGATTGATTATCTGACTCAATCGAATTTGACGAAGTTCAGCGAAGGTATTGAGCTCCTGCGTCAAATTATCGATGAACATGAAAAAGCAGGGATCCAGCAAATTGAAGAAAACGGTTCGAAGGATAAGAAGAAAATCGAAGAATATGAAAAGCACTTGCAAAATGAGCAACAAAAGTTTCACGTACAACATGCGCTTTTCCAAACACTTGATTGCACGGGTAACAATACCAAATTACTACAATTGAAACGAAAATTCTCTGAATATACGAGAAAAACAATTCAAGATTTAAGTGCCCTTCATCCACCTATCATTACTGATCTTCGTCTCGAAGGATTCGATCAACTGGAAACGTTGAAGAACGGTATACAGGAGTATGGACGTTGCGTGGAAATTCCTCCATCAACAAACACGCGACTGAAGAACTCTATATTTTTAAATTCAAAGCGAGCTAAACTCTCCGTCCATCATCAAACATTCATTGGACAAGATATGAAGTATGTCATCGATGCACTGCGATACAATCTAGTAAGAGTTATGGATAGGAAACGTTGCTGACATGAAGAATATCCTTTTCTACATAGACTGTAAGTACACTACGTTTCTATGAATGTGAAATAGATGAAGCTGCATTGGGATATATCGCTGAAACATTGAGATACAACAAAGTAATCGATTTGCATTGACTGGCCTCTCATGATGTTTGACTGTTGTTCTGTTTAGATGTTAACAACACTTACTTTGATTGCAAATGAGATCGATGCTGATAAAATCAAAGTGTTAACAGCTGTATTGCAAGAGAATAAGGTTATATATCAATTTGATTTTAGCGCTTTTTTAAAAAAGTAAGTCTCCATATTGATGTAGACTCTGGCGAACTTGGAATTGTTTGAAAACGATATCGGAGATGGTGGCATGCAGCATTTGGCCAATGCATTAAAACAAAATACGGTAACATAGTGCATGTATATATATATGTACATCAACTCTTTTATTATAACTCTGTAGACATTGCTGAAACTCAGTTTACATGACAATGAGTTACATGCCGATGGAGCAAAATGTATAGCTGATATGCTGCGAGAAAACAAGGTCATTTTTGGAAACCTTCTTGAAAATCAATCCGATCTTTGATTGCAATTTAGACATTGACTACTTTAAATATATCTGAAAACGAAATTGGCAATGCTGGAGCACAATATCTGGCCACGATGTTACAAGAAAACAAAGTACTTGAAAATCTTCTTATATTTCAGATGTTCACTTTTTCATTTTCAGTCATTGCTCACATTGTGTCTCAATGATAATGGAATAACAGCTGAAGGGATAACGCATCTCAGTGATGCACTATCTCATAATAACGTAATTCTCATTTGTGCTTGTCTAACTATCATGTATTCCTGAGAATGTTTCTCAGACACTCAAGACATTGTATTTGGTAGGCAACACCTTCGACGATGAAAGTGCTAATCATCTGGCAACCGCTCTACGAACAAATAAAGTGATCCCCTGGATATTTTCTTACCTTATGCTTAGGTTATATTTGCTATTTAGACACTTTCGACATTGTTCTTGATCAACAGTGGTTTTGGAGATGATGCAGCACAATATTTATCTGAAGCATTGCGAAACAATCAAGTAACTCCAATCATCTCATCTTCTGTACATAATCTTGTGTTCAAAAAAGACACTCACCACATTGGTACTCGTTAATGAAATTTCTGATAACGGAATGAAACATTTGGCCGATTCATTACAAGAGAACAAAGTAACTTATCTAGTAGAAGATTTCTCGTTGTAAATTTTATTTGTTCCAGACACTCACGACATTAGGTCTCCTTCCCGGTGAAGTTAAAATTGATGCAGCAAAGTATTTAGCTAATGTTTTACAACATAACAAAGTAAATCAGTATTTTACCTCCTATTAATCTCCTTAGTTGCATAGACACTTACGACATTTGTTCTCTATGGGATGGGATTAGGAGATGAAGGAACGAAATGTATCAGTGATGCATTGCGTTTGAATAATGTAATTCCACATCTGATTATTTTTGAAAGTCTTTCATCTCTCTCTTTCTCTCTCTATCTGCCATAGACACTTAGCACATTATGTTTAATAAGTCATAGGCTTGGAGATGACGGATTAAAACATCTTGCGGATACATTACGAGAAAACAAAGTTAGTTTCTTTTGAATTTCTTTTTCCCTTTCACATACATCTTTCAGACACTTACTGCATTAGCTCTGTGTGGATGTGATATAAGGCATGATGTTGCACAACATTTCAGTGACGCATTGAAACAAAATCAAGTAGACCACTGCTTTTAGTATCTCATATCTCTACAATGCTCTTAGACGTTATCTGCATTGGCTTTGGTTCAGAATCGAATAGATGAAGACGACGCCAAATATCTCGCTGAGATTCTACAGAATAATCAGGTCATTTTTTTACACCCAAATCTTCTTTCTCAAATTTCCATCTTCTTCCTACAGACACTTTCATTATTAGCTATTTATAAAAACAGGATTAGAGATGACGGAATCAAGTGCATAACTGATGCGTTACAGAAAAACAAAGTAAAAAAGTATTTTTCTGCTAATAATCATCGTCTTATCTTCCACTAGACGCTTACTACATTGAGTTTATATGATGTACGTATAAAAGAAGATGGTATTTACCATCTGAATACTATGCTACAACATAACAATGTATGCTAGAAATGTTGTTTATTCCTCAAATTACTTTCTTTCATTTTCATATAGACGCTGAGAAAGTTAGATCTGAACAATGATAGTGTATCACCTGACGTGAGAAATGATCTGCATGCTACCATACGAAAACGAAAAGTAAGAAGTATTCTGTTATATCTAATGGCTAACACCTCATTGTTAAGACACCGATAACAGTATATTGGTCTTTAAACAAATTCCACAATGACGATTCTTCTGATGATGAAGATTGTGCTGAAGTAAAAGAATTTATGTTACAATATTTTGCTATATTTAAGCTTTCTATTTCCATTCAGACAGTTACATATCCACATTTTGTCCAAGAAAATCTGATCTGTAATCTAGCTGAACATTTTACAGAAATCCTACCGGAAATGCAGGTAATCTATTATTCCGATTTTTATCTTGCTCTGTATCTTCTCCAAAATTTGCAGATGCTTCCGGCTTTTACTGAGTTTCTCAACAATCTCAATGATTATCTACTAATGCAAATGGCATCGGGTGAGGGTGGCCGATGCAAGGCGCGAAATCCTATACGTTTTTCATAGGAAGCAGTACTCACTTAAGAACATATAACGTACTTTGAGTATGATTGATTGTTTCTGCATAAATATTAAATGTAAAACTCCTCCTTAACAATATTCATGTGTCTTAACAATATAATAAATGTCACAGAACCACGGATGTTTTCATAAACAAACATTTTGTTCGTTCTGGCTGATATCATTGCTGCGCGTAAAAATAAATAGAAAGAGACTTGAAACTAAAACGTAGCTAGACGATCTTAGTCGGTTGACCTTCACTCATCCCCTTTTCACGATCACCGCGAAATATGCTGTTGGTGTTTTCTTCTTCGATGAATAGAATACTCATTATTAAACGGAAAAGGAACATAACAAATAGTTAAGAGTAAAGCATGATCCAAAGGTGAATGGTATAGATGTTTCGCTTTTCCGGAAAGTCGAACAAGTTCGATCATTCAAATGGAACCAATAGATTTAGGAGTTTTTTAAAAGATATGCATAATGAACAATAACGGTATTGAAAGAATACAGCTGTTGTGCTACTAGAGCTTTCAGTGTAATAGAAAATGATCGTCTGAGAAAGTTAGACCAAGAAGCGACATAGGCGGTTTTATAAGTTGTTATTTTGGAACAATCTGTATTAACAATGTTCTCCGTAAGAAAAGAACGTGTTCGTATCACATTTTATTTCTATATGGTTTGACGATTGAAGCGTAATCTCAGTTTGCGTACAAGAATAATCCTCTCGATGAGAAAATGTTTCGATTTTTGCTATAGTCATCAGATATGATGAAACATGTAAAGATCTTCGAAATGCTCTGTAACCATGGTTTTCACAAACGAAGTAGATTCTTTGTAGTACACGCACGAATACACAACAGTGTCTCTTCAATTTTTCTATTCAAAACATTGACTTTAACAAAGCAAAAAAGAGTTCTAATTCAAATCGATATCAAATTTTTGCACTCGATGATTATTGTAATCCACAACGTAAAGATTTCCCCGTTGATCAAATGCTAAACTGACAGTACAGTTGAATTGATTCATTTCGTCACCTTCACCATTTCCACCAACGATCACACAACCTTCTTGAGCATTTTTCAACCATCTCATAATTCGATGATTTAACGAATCTGCGACATAGAGATTCCCTAGGTGATCAACAAAAATTCCTTGCGGAAGAGATAATTGATTTAATTTATTTCCCGGACCATTGCCACCCGCAACAATAATTCCTTCTCGAGCATCTTTTATCCATTTCATCACACGATTGTTATTACAATCCGAAACATACACTGAATAATCATCATCGACGAATATGTGCGTCGCACAACTTAATTGATTCAGTTCATCTCCCCGACCGTTGCCACCAGCAACAATTTTGCCACATATCTCACCATGCTTCCATCGTCGCACTTCATTCTTCACATGATCCGATACATACAAATCTCCATGCTTGTCCATTGTTAAACCTATACAATCGATATCATGAACTAATGTCTGCAGATATGTCATATTCAAACGCGACCATTGAACAATGCGTCGGTTTCCAGCATCACAGATGATCAATGAATCTGTTCGTTTATCAATGATGACATCCGTCGGACTATTCAGCTGATCTATTCGACAACCTTGGCCCATTCCACCTGCAACAATTCGGCCGTTGGTTTTGCCGTACTTCCATTCAACGACACGATGGTTTTCATAGTCAGCTATATAAACCAAATGATCGTTATCTGTGTCGATACAAATGCCTTGAGGAAAATAAAGTTGATTCATTTGATTGTCTCCACCATTTCCACCGGCAATTGTTGAACCGTACGATTTCCATTTCGTGTGATTGTCGATATTATCTGGCGAGATGAATTGTCCGGATGATATAATAATAGAAATCTTATGTACAAGTGGAATACATTCGCGATGAAGAGTGAGATTCATTGGTTGACGTAGTTGTTGTTGAATTTGCTTGAACTTTTCTTTGAATTTATTCACCTCCACTTCATTGAAATCATTTTCTTCGCGAATTTCTTTGACTTGTTCAGTGAAATTCTCTAAATCCCCTTTGATATTTTCATAGTATTGCTGTCGATGATGCATTAGTACTTCTCGACATTCATTAGCGGTTTTTTGGATTGTTTTGATTGATTCTTGCTCCCATTGATTGATTTGTCTCATTAAATAATCTTGGTTGTACCGACGAATTTGTTCATTGAGATTTTGTTTGAAAATATCTCGATTACGCTCGATGTGATCGAGCTGCCGATTCAATTCTCGTCGATGGACGGTCAAATGATAGTAACAGTAATCTTTTGAACATCCTGTACATTTTGATATGGCTCGTTCTTTGCCGCAATTGAGACAACATGGTTTTTTATTTCTATTCGCCATTGAAACACGACTAATGCTAGACAATGTCACCTCAAGATCGAAGCACACATGTTTGTCGTGTTCTGTTATTCAATTATGTCCGGTGATGATGAAATGTAATTTACTAAAACATGCGACAGTGATAGACAAGGGCATTTACTCATTTTATGCTTCCTAATCGGTAAATTGATGATGAATAGTCTTGATTTATTTCACATGGTGAGAAACAAGTAAAAGGCAGAGAGAAGAAAAATAAAAAAGAATTCTATTCGAAGCAGATCTATCGAAATCTTTGAAAAAATCGATTTCGTACGTAGAATATGGTACGCCAGAAGCATTGAACACATCATGAAACCATACAAGAGGTGTAGACGCATTGACAGGTGATCCCCATGGAAAATATGTTTGTGTTTTACCAGCAACGAGTCCCCAATTGATTGCACCGATTTTTTCTTGACGGAAAAAACGTGTATGGGTATGAAATGTACTACCAGCTGACCGGGCCATATATTCAGTGCAGATCAATGGCCGATTGAATTGACGGAGTTGCGCAACTTGATTTATTGTACCACTTAAAGGCTCGTAACTGTGAAATGTAATGATGTCAGAAGATTCCAATTCGAACACTGATAAGGAAACGTTTAAAGGTTCAGGTAAAATACCGAAAGTAAGCGGTTGGCGTGGATTAGCTTCGAGAGCAGCAGCATACACTTCATGAAGTAATGGTAACACAATAGGAACTTGTTGACTGCATTGAGGCTCATTGTAGAGATCCCAGAAGGCAACACGTGCATCGTTGGAAAAACGAGTTAGAACATCGACGGTGTACCTAATTTTTTAGACAGGAATATTTGATTTAATTGAACATATTTGACTTACTTTTTCAAAAGGGGCCATTTGCTTTGATCCAACAGCCACGCTTGTCCTGGGCATCGTACCCATTGAGAATTATGTTGACCTGGAATAGGATCTGGTTGAGGACCAAGTGCAGGATCTGCTCGCCAACATTCATCGAAAAGAACAAAGACAATTTTAATATGATGTCGATCTGCAATAGTGAGAAAGGCGTCCATCTTCTTATAGAATGCTTCGGGATTCTCTTGATAGAACAGAACATGAAGAAAAACACGCATAATATTCATATTGATATTTGTTGCCCATCCTAATTCACGTTCCATGGTTGCTGTATCAAATGCTTGCCACATATCAATTTCATTTACCGATGTTGAAGGTACGAAATTCGCACCGAAATACCAGGGTTGTTCAGCATACCAAGCATTCGCCTGTTCAGTAGTCCATCGTGCACCATACACTTCGATATGAATGCAAGCAAATACGACTATGAATATTGAAAACAACGTCATGACTACTTCACAGTAAGAAGACCAATTGTAGAAATGTAAAAAATCGAGCTACTTCTTTTTATAACGTAGTTTACGATGTAAAGTGTTAGGTTAGATAAAAAAAAGTAAAGAGTGTTCGTACTGTAGCATATCTTATATAACTAACAAGAGTTTCTAATCTTTACAACGTTTTATTATACACTTAGAGAGTTAAAACACAACGAGTTTTTAAGGTGCGAATGCTGATATTCCGACCTTGGCAATCTTGTAAGACAAAATGAGGTTCCGACATTAATCCAATATTAAAAGTCATAATAATAAAAAAATAAGCACTAGCGAGTTCTTAACATAGTCATTCTTGCTCTTCGTTCAAATTTCAATGAACTAAATGTATCTCTGTAACAGCATCTTTGATATTAATATCAGAAACATAGAAAAACAGTTTCGGGCAAGATTAAAACTTCATTTTCGCTCTTGATATGCACGAGGCTTAAGGATGCGTCCTGAATACGTGAAAGGTATGACTAGTTCTGAATGTTACTCCTTTGTTGTATTAATAGGTCGATAAAAGGGGGCTTCGAGCATGCATCAACGAATAAGCTTTTCTGCTTTTCCATTCATACGAAAATTATTCAACAGTTCATTTGCTTTAGCGTATTCTTTGTGTGACGCGCCGATGCAGAGGTTGATACATTCCTTTAAAGTCTTCGCTTGATATTCTCTCATTTGCTTACCTGATCGAAACAAAAAATCATTTTGCATACTGTTTTACAGTTTCTAGATATTCATCGAAAAGCTCTTGAGCTAGACGTTCTTCCATCGTTTGGCGATTGGTGTATTTTCTACATATCTTGATTCGGATATTTCGTCGAACATGTTGGGAAAACATTCACGTCTGTAGAATCGATCTTGATCTGTACAACACGATCGGAGAAGAAGCCAATGGATTTCTCCTATTTCATAATCTGTACGATCTTGAGAATCGATTAGAAGTTTGATGTTGTCGTAATCGTGTAAAAGAAGACGCACGATGTTTATGATTTAGAGTTCCCATAAAAGATGGTGTTATCATTCCGTGTATCCCCAAATTTAAACAAGCTGACTGGAAGCGATCGCCGTCGGCTCTAGGTGATATGAGTTAGATGTAGGTATTTCAAAAGAAATAATAATAATCAAGTAACCATTGGCGGCAAGATAGATAAAAAAAAGAAACAATGTCACATATTCCTGCTTATAAAACGACAGAAAAAAACCATGTGACTAAAACTAACATAAATATTTATTTATTGATAGACGCATGGTTTTTTTATCGTACAAATACATTACTCTATGAATTCCTTCTTAAAAATCATTTCAAAATTTCTGCTATCTGGTCAGCCCTTCTATTGTGGCATAAGCCAGATGTTTGCTGTAGTTTTACAACGACAGAGCGGTCGGTCGGACAGCAAAAACTTTGAAATGCTCTGGTAATAGATTTACTAAGTTTAGAAATAGAACACCAGGACAATGTTAATTGACTTAATTCATCAGCGATGGACTGTTATTGTTTGAAAATTCAATTAAGATGAATGATAATTAGCTTTTGTTTCTGTTTAGATTAGGTTCAGGCAAGATCAATGTGGATTCAATGTATATAACGATGAATTTTATTCTTTAAATTTTTTTATTAAGCAGAAGGGAACTGTGATTCATAGGCCCTAACAGTATATAAGAGTAAGTCAGAGGAGAAACAAAAAAAAATGGTTAAATAATAACAAGAGTAGCGACTTCACTAAGAACTAATGTGAAACAACAGGAAAATCCTCAAGGACTTGAGTTTGATCAATTTTACAGCTTAGAGCAGAAGAGTGACGGGGGGACTGAACATAACCAATTGACAACTCTTTTAATGACTGATTCATTCAAAACAAATCTTTTAGATCTTATGAAACAATTAATACAAATATCTTTGTTCAGCCAACTATGTCGCAAAACATTTTACTCTTTAACTTATCGACTTTTTGTCATACAAT
This sequence comes from Adineta ricciae, assembly GCA_905250025.1. NCBI lineage: Eukaryota > Metazoa > Rotifera > Eurotatoria > Adinetida > Adinetidae > Adineta > Adineta ricciae. The sequence goes on along the minus strand of CAJNOJ010000073.1, from coordinate 181,723 downwards.
TTAACGAGTTTTTTTTAAATGAATAGTATTTTTCAAAGACGTCTTTATAACATCTGTTCCTGTAAGAAGAAATATCATTTATCATTCGGATTGCCATTATATGATGAACACTGCCATGTTGATTTGTTCTTTAAATATGGATTTTATGCAATCGACTTCAACTTACAACTTGCTAATGGAAGAAAAATCGTATTAATAAATAACCGACATAATTATTCAGAAAAGACTAAATAGGCCCTACTTTCTCGAACAAGCTTCTCCAGAACTTCTACATCGACAAACTCATTTATCGAGTTTCTTCAAATTGATAAACGTCCCTGCAAATATCTGATAGTATGAAGAATTTTTTGCTGAAACATTGCACAGAAAACTTTGTAAGTCGCACTAAACTCAAAACAATTATTCCGCTTTATCATTAAGAAGGGTGCGGCTTCAATCATATTCAATAACAAAGATTCATCTACTACAAACAAACGCAATCTTGACAGTACGGGTGATTCCGTCTGGGAATTCACACTGCGAGGACATTTGAAAGGGCGGTAAAACAAAATATTGTTGTCGACGGAACTGACTCCAAATGTGCAAAATTACGAAATGGGATTTGTTCTCTTCAGAAATTAGGTACTTGAAAGGCTGTGTGAAGTGTACGAAATCTCGCTTTTTCTGTACTGAACTCTTCAAATACTCAGAGGATATTGAAAATAGCAACTAGTATATCATATACATAAGAAGAAAAAGAACTGTTTGATATATTTGAAAAAATAATTTATTGCTTTTTGGCAACTATTTGATCAAGACTAGTCGATGGACATCCAAATTGTGGACCAAATATTGGGTCTAAATTTGCTGTAAGATAATTGAGTATGGCCAATGGAGTTGTAACAAGTGTTTCTATTTGTGATGGCACAACGGATAAAATGGTTTGATATAAGAAACATAAAATTCCATTGACCGTTTGCTTGTCCAATGTTAATTGCAGAGGATTAAGAATAAATGAATTTGGCCGACCAGTATTTCCGCCAAATAAAGCGATATGTTCTAAATATAATTTCAATATTTCCACAGCAACATCAACTAAAGTATACGGTGTTTCTCGCTTGTACCAATTGGAAGGAATTCGTTCAGGTGTGGCTGCCCATTTCCCATTTCCAGTTTGTTTCGCACCAAAAAATGAAGAAATGACTTTTTCCGTCGGTAATTTATCTGTTCCATTAGGAAACAATTCATACAGAAATGTTGCAGCTCCATAGAGCAGAAGTGCTTGTGGAGGGAAAAGAAATTGTCCATTTTCTGTCAGTTATTGTTGGTAACGCTTGTAACGGTAATCAGCCATTGCTTTCCAACTGTATAATCCATTATTTTTTTGCGCTTCAGCATACATCATTCCATACAAAGTACCATTGAATCGAAAATTATCTCCGTCAGCTAAATAATAATCATTACGAGTTAAGGATGTATCACCTTCAAATTTATTGTGCGCATTTAGTCCACCCGGTGTACGTAAAAGTCCTGGAACAGCTGATGATTCTTTTCCAATGGATAACTTGCCAGTTAGAATATCTCCATCGAGTGCCACACCAACTGTTGCTAAAACAATAGCTAGATCTAAACCTACATTATATAAATCTTGCTGCATTTGAACCAATTCTGCGAGTGTTGTTATGCCACTGCGACTGATAAAACCATGATTTGCAGCTGCGTTCAAACCTGGACACGGACCGCGAATATCATTGGGGCCTGGTTCTTGAAATGGATGGAAAATATCCGGTTGTAACTTGGACGCCAAATATGGGTACGAATCGCATTGATGAACAGATAGAACCAATATGAAGACGATCGACGAAATCATCACAGAAGTATTGCACAGCTTAGAATGAACAACTAACTCAGGTATTTTACTCTTTATACCCGATGGGTGTTAAGAGTGCGTCATATTTTTTGTTAACACAATATCTGAATGACGTCAATAAAAAAAAGACAGGGGTTTAGTATCAATCAGTTCGTGCATATTTATAGAATAGCACATGTGTTTTTGTTTTCTGCTCTGCTCGGATGGTGCGCATGTTTTTATTAACATAGACAGTACAACATCGAGAAATGCATTTTTTCTTTTCGAACGTCTCATTAACTCTGATGTTNGAGATTGATTATCTGACTCAATCGAACTTGACGAAGTTCAGCGAAGGTATTGAGCTCCTGCGTCAAATTATCGATGAACATGAAAAAGCAGGGATCCAGCAAATTGAAGAAAACGGTTCGAAGGATAAGAAGAAAATCGAAGAATATGAAAAGCACTTGCAAAATGAGCATCAAAAGTTTCACGTACAACATGCGCTTTTCCAAACACTTGATTGCACGGGTAACAATACCAAATTACTACAATTGAAACGAAAATTCTCCGAATATACGAGAAAAACAATTCAAGATTTAAGTGCCCTTCATCCACCTATCATTACAGATCTTCGTCTCGAAGGATTCGATCAATTGGAAACGTTGAAGAACGGTATACAGGAGTATGGACGCTGCGTGGAAATTCCTCCATCAACAAACACGCAACTGAAGAACCATATTTTTTTAAACTCAAAGCGAGCCAAACTCTCCGTCCATTATCAAAAATTCATTGGACAAGATATGAAGTATGTCATCGATGTACTACGATGCAATCTAGTAAGAGCTATCGATACCAAACATTGTTGACGTGAAGAATATTCTTTCCTACATAGACTGTAAGTACACTACGTTTCTATGAATGTGAAATAGACGAAGTGGCATTAAAATATATCGCTGAAACATTGAGATACAACAAAGTAATCGATTTGCATTGACTGGACTCTCATGATGTTTGACTGTTGTTCTGTTTAGACATTAACAACACTTACTTTGATTGCAAATGAGATCGATGCTGATAAAATTAAAGTATTAACAGCTGTATTGCAAGAGAATAAGGTTATATATCAATTTGATTTTAGTGCTTTTTTTAAAGTAAATCTTCATATTGATGTAGACTCTGGCGACCTTGGAATTGTTTGAAAATGATATCGGAGATGGTGGCATGCAGCATTTGGCCAATGCATTAAAACAAAATACGGTACCATAGTGCATGTATATATATGTACATCAACTCTTTTATTGTATCTCTGTAGACATTGCTGAAACTCAGTTTACATGACAATGAGTTACATGCGGATGGAGCAAAATACATAGCTGATATGCTGCGAGAAAACAAGGTCATTTTTGAAAACCTTCTTGAAAATCAATCCGATTTTTGATTGCAATGTAGACATTGACTACTTTAAATATATCTGAAAACGAAATTGGCAATGCTGGAGCACAATATTTGGCCACGGTGTTACAAGAAAACAAAGTAATTGAAAATCTTCTTATATTTCAGATGTTCACTTTTTCATTTTCAGTCATTGATCACATTGTGCCTCAATGATAATGAAATAACAACTGAAGGGATAAAGCATCTAAGCGATGCACTATCTCATAATAACGTAATTCTCACTTGTGCTTGTCTAACTATCATGTATTCATGAGAATGTTTCTCAGACACTCAAGACATTGTATTTGGCAGGCAACACCTTGCAAGATGGAAGTGTTAACCATCTGGCCACTGCTTTACGAACAAATAAAGTGATCCCCTGGATATTTTCTTACCTTATGCTTAGGTCATATTTACTATTTAGACACTTTCGACATTGTTCTTAATCAACAGTGGTTTTGGAGATGATGGAGCACAATATTTATCTGAAGCATTGCGAAACAATCAAGTAACTCCAATCATCTCATCTTCTGTACATAATCTTGTATTCAAAAAAGACACTCACCACATTGGTACTCGTTAATCAAATTTCTGATAACGGAATGAAACATTTGGCCGATTCATTACAAGAGAACAAAGTAACTTATCTAGTAGAAGATTTCTCGTTGTAAATTTTATTTGTTCCAGACACTCACGACATTAGGTCTCGTTCCCGATAAAGTTAAAATTGATGCAGCAAAGTATTTAGCTAATGTTTTACAACATAACAAAGTAATTCAGTATTTTACATCCTATTAATCTCCTTAGTTGCATAGACACTTACGACATTTGTTCTCTATGCGATGGGATTAGGAGATGAAGGAACTAAATGTATCAGTGATGCATTGCGTTTGAATAATGTAATTCCACATCTGATTATTTTTGAAAGTCTTTCAACTCTCTCTCTCTTTTTCTGCCATAGACACTTAGCACATTATGTTTAATAAGTCATAGGCTTGGGAACGACGGATTAAAACATCTTGCGGATACATTACGAGAAAACAAAGTTAGTTTCTTTTGAATTTCTTTTTTCTTTTCACCTACATCTTTCAGACACTTACTGCGTTAGCTCTGTGTGGATGTGATATAAGGGATGATGTTGCACAACATTTCAGTGACGCATTGAAACAAAATCAAGTAGACCACTGTCTTTATTATCTCATATCTCTACAATTGTCTTAGACGTTATCTGCATTGGCTTTGGTTGAGAATCGAATAGATGAAGACGACGCCAAATATCTCGCTGAGATTCTACAGAATAATCAGGTCATTTTGTTACACCCAAATCTTCTTTCTCAAATTTTCATCTTCTTCCTACAGACACTTTCACTATTAGCTATTTATAAAAATAGGATCAGAAATGACGGAATCAAATGCATAACTGATGCGTTACAAAAAAACAAAGTAAAAAATTATTTCTCTGCTAATAATCATCGTCTTATCTTCCACTAGACACTTACTACATTGAGTTTATTTGATGTACGTATAGAACAAGACGGAATTAACCATCTGAATACTATGCTACAACATAACAATGTATGCTAGAAATGTTGTTTATTCCTCAAATTACTTTCTTTCATTTTCGTATAGACGCTGAGAAAATTAGATCTGAACAATTATAATGTATCACCTGACGTGAGAAATGATCTGCATGCTACCATACGAAAACGAAAAGTAAGAAGTATTCTGTTATATCTAGTGGCTAACACCTCATTGTTAAGACACCGATAACAGTATATTGGTCTTTAAACAAATTCCTCAATGACGATTCTTCTGATGATGAAGATTGTGCTGAAGTAAAAGAATTTATGTTACAATATTTTGCTATATTTAAGCTTTCTATTTCTATTCAGACAGTTACATATCCACCTTTTGTTCAAGAAAATCTGATCTGTAATCTAGCTGAACATTTTACAGAAATCCTACCGGAAATGCAGGTAATTTATTATTCCGATTTTATCTTGCTCTATATCTTCTCCAAATTTTGCAGATGCTTCCGGTTTTTACTGAGTTTCTCAACAATCTCAATGATTATCTAATAATGCAAATGGTATCGTCAACGGGGAACCAGCGAAATCTTATAAGTTTGCCAGAAGCGGTAGTATCGGTTTAAGAACATATAACGTACTTTGAGTATGATTGATTGTTTCTGCATAGATATTAAATGTAAAACTCCTCTAACAATATTCATGTGTCTTAACAATATAATAAATGTCACAGAACCACGGATTTTTTCATAGACAAACATCCTGTTCGTTCTGACTGATATCATTCCTACGAGTAAAAATAAATAGAAAGAGACTTGAAACTAAAATGTAGCTAGGCAATCTTAGTCGGTTCACCTTCGCTCATCCCTCTTTCACGATCACCACGAAATATGCTGTTGATGTTTTCTTCTTCGATGAATAGAATACTCGTTATTAAACGGAACAGGAACATAACAAATAGTTAAGAGTAAAGCATGATCCAAAGGTGAATGGTATAGATGCTTCGCTTTTCCGGAAAGTCGAACAAGTTCGATCATTCAAATGGAACCAATAGATTTAGGAGTATTTTAAAAGATATGCATACTGAACAAGAACGGCATTGAAAGAATACAACAGTTGTGCTACTAGAGCTTTCAGTGTAATAGAAAATGATGGTCTGAGAAAGCTAGGCCAAGAAGCGACATAGGCGTTTTGATAGGTTGTTTTTGTAGAACAATCTGTATTAACAATGCTCTTCGTAAGAAAAGAGCGGGTTCGTATCTTATTTTATTTCTATGGCTGACGATTGAAGCGTAATCTCAGTTTGTGTACAAGAATAATCCTCTCGATCAGGAAATATTTCGAGTTTTGCTATAAAGTCATCAGATATGATGAAACATGTAAAGATCTTCGAAATGCTCTGTAACCATGGTTTTCACAAACCAAGTAGATTCTTTGTAGTACACGCACGAATACACAACAGTATCTCTTCAATTTTTCTATTCAAAACATTGACTTTAACAAAGCAAAAAAGAGTTCTAATTCAAATCGATATCAAATTTTTGCACTCGATGATTATTATAATCCACAACGTAAAGATTTCCCCGTTGATCAAATGCTAAACTGACAGTACAGTTGAATTGATTCATTTCGTCACCTTCACCATTTCCACCAACGATTACACAACCTTCTTGAGCATTTTTTAACCATCTCATAATTCGATGATTTAACGAATCTGCGACATAGAGATTCCCTAGGTGATCAACGAAAATTCCTTGCGGAAGAGATAGTTGACTTAATTCATTTCCCGGACCATTTCCACCCGCAACGATAATTCCTTCTCGAGCATTTTTCATCCATTTCATCACACGATTGTTGTTACAATCCGAAACATACACTGAATAGTCATCATCGACAAATATGTGCGTCGCACAACTTAATTGATTCAGTTCGTCTCCTCGACCATTGCCACCAGCGACAATTTTGCCACATATCTCGCCATGTTTCCATCGTCGCACTTCATTCTTAACATGATCCGATACATACAAATCTCCATGATTGTCCATTGTTAAACCTATACAATCGATATCATGAACTAATGTCTGCAGATATGTCATATTCAAACGCGACCATTGAACAATGCGTCGGTTTCCAGCATCACAGATGATCAATGAATCTGTTCGTCTATCAATAATGACATCCGTCGGACTATTCAGCTGATCTATTCGACAGCCTTGACCCGTTCCACCTGCAACGATTCGGCCGCTGGTTTTGCCGTACTTCCATTCAACGACACGATGGTTTTCGTAGTCAGCTATATAAACCAGATGATCGTTATCTGTATCGATACAAATGCCTTGAGGAAAATAAAGTTGATTCATTTGATTGTCGCCACCATTTCCACCGGCAATTGTTGAACCGTGCGATTTCCATTTCGTGTAATTGTCGATATTATCCGGCGAGATGAATTGTCCGGATGATATAATAATAGAAATCTTATGTACAAGTGGAATACATTCGCGGTGAAGAGTGAGATTCATTGGTTGATGTAGTTGTTGTTGAATTTGTTTGAACTTTTCTTTGAATTTATTTACCTCCACTTCATTGAAATCATTTTCTTCGCGAATTTCTTTGACTTGTTCAGTGAAATTCTCTAAGTTCCTTTTGATCTTTTCATAGTATTGCTGTCGATGATGCATTAGTACTTCTCGACATTCATTAGCGGTTTGTTGGATTGCTTTGATCGATTCTTGCTCCCATTGATTGATTTGTCTCATCAAATAATCTTGGTTGTATCGACGAATTTGTTCATTGAGATTTTGTTTGAAAATATCGCGATTACGCTCGATGTGATCGAGCTGCCGATTCAATTCTCGTCGATGGACGGTCAAATGATAGTAACAATAATCTTTTGAACATCCTGTACATTTTGAAATGGCTCGTTCTTTACCGCAATTGAGACAACACGGTTTTTTATTTCTATTCGCCATTGAAACACGAATAATGCTAGACAATGTCACCTCAAGATCGAAGTACACATGTTTGTCGTGTTCTGTTATTCAATTATGTCCGGTGATGATAAAATGTAATTTACCAAAACATGTGACAATGATGGACAAGGGCATTTACTCATTTTATGCTTCCTAATCGGTAAATTGCTGATGAATAGTCTTGATTTATTTCACATGGTGAGAAACAAGTAAAAGGCAGAGAGAAGAAAAATGAAAAAGAATTCTACTCGAAGCAGATCTATCGAAATCTTTGAAAAAAGCGATTTCGTACGTGGAATACGGTACACCAGAAGCATTGAATACATCATGAAACCATATAAGAGGTGTAGAGGCATTGACAGGTGATCCCCATGGAAAATATGTTTGTGTTTTACCAGCAACGAGTCCCCAATTGATTGCACCGATATTTTCCTGACGGAAGAAACGTGTATGGGTATGAAATGTACTACCAGCTGACCGGGCCATATATTCAGTGCAGATCAATGGCCGATTGAATTGACGGAGTTGCGCAACTTGATTTATTGTACCACTTAAAGGTTCGTAACTGTGAAATGTAATGATGTCAGAAGATTCCAATTCGAACACTGATAAAGAAACATTTAAAGGTTCAGGTAAAATACCGAAAGTAAGTGGTTGGCTTGGATTAGCTTCGAGAGCAGCAGCATACACCTCATGAAGTAATGGTAACACAATAGGTACTTGTTGACTGCATTGAGGCTCATTGTAGAGATCCCAGAAGGCAACACGTGCATCGTTGGAAAAACGAGTTAGAACATCGACAGTGTACCTAATTGTTTATACAGGACTATTAGATTTAGTTGAACATATTAGAATTACTTTTTCAAAAGAGGCCATTTGCTTCGATCCAACAGCCACGCTTGTCCCGGACACCGCACCCATTGAGAATTATGTTGACCTGGAATAGGATCTGGTTGAGGACCAAGTGCAGGATCTGCTCGCCAACATTCATCGAAAAGAACAAAGACAATTTTAATATGATGTTGATCAGCGATAGTGAGAAAGGCGTCCATCTTCTGATAGAATGCTTCGGGATTCTCTTGATAGAACAGAACATGAAGAAAAACACGCATAATATTCATATTGATATCTGTTGCCCATCCTAATTCACGTTCCATAGTTGCTGTGTCAAATGCTTGCCACATATCAATTTCATTTACCGATGTTGAAGGTACAAAATTCGCACCGAAATACCAGGGTTGTTCAGCATACCAAGCATTCGCCTGTTCAGCAGTCCATCGTGCACCATACACTTCGATATGAATGCAAGCAAATACGATTATGAATATTGAAAACAATGACATGACTACTTCGCAGTAAGACCAATGTAGAAATGTAAAAAATCGAGTTACTTCTTTTTTATAACGTAGTTTACAATGTAAAGTGCTAGGTTAGATAAAAAAAGTAAAGAGCGTTCGTATTGTAGCATATCTTATATAAGTAACAAGAGTTTCTAATCTTTACAACGTTTTATTATACATTTAAAAAGTTAAAACGCAACGAGTTTTTAAGGTGCGAATGCTGATATTCCGACCTTGACAATCTTATAAGACAGAACGAGATTCCGACATCAATCAAATATTAAAAGTCATAATAATAATAAGCACTAACGAGTTTTTGGCATAATCATGTTTGCTCTTCGTCCAAATTTCAATGAACTAAATGTATCTCTGTAACAGCATCTTTGATATTAATATCAGACACATAGAAAACAGTTTCGGGCAAGATTAGAACTTCATTTTCGCTCTTGATATGCGCGAGGCTTAAGGATGCGTCGTGAATACGTGAAAGGTATGAATAGTTCTGAACATCACTCCTTTGTTATATTAATAGGTCGATAAAAGGGGGTTTCGAGCATGCATTAACGAATAAGCTTTTCTGCTTTTCCATTCATACGAAAATTATTCAACAGTCCATTTGCTTTAGCGTATTCTTTGTGTGACGCGCCGATGCAGAGATTCATATTCTCTCGCTTGTTTGCCTGGTCGAAGCAACAAAATCGTCTTGTAGATTGTTTTGACACTTTCTCATACATCTAATCGTCGAAAAGACGATTCGAGTATTAAAATTTTAAATTCTGGCTTTCGAATTCTAAACTTCTTAAATTATGACTGGGTGGGGTATGGGTGAAGTTGTGGAAGTTTGAAAGTGTAAAACTGCAAGAAGGTTTAATACTCGAATCGAGTTAACGATTTCTACAGTACTCACTATACTATTGACGAAATCGAGCTGAGTGCACTCTGGTAACAGTCACAAAGTGTATTAAATCCGCGTTTTATTTGACGGAATTCGTTAAGATTGTATTCGATGAATACAATTCAGATTTTATTGAAATTAGAATCATTGCCACGTACAGTTCAAACTCAGGGTATGAAAATGTAAATAACGGTCGTATTTTCCATCTTAAATAAAAGCTTATTTTTTCTCGACTTCGTCGTTTTTGCTTTCAATTTTAGGGGACTGGCGCAGCTTCTTCAGTTGCTCAATGATTTGATTTTGATCTGTATTTTGAAACACAGTCCACCACCAATGTCTTGACGTACGATACGTTCCAAGTAAGCTACATAAGCTATTGAAATCAACTTCGGGCATTTTAAGGATATGATCATAAGGATAAAATGGTTTGACCGTTTTTGCGATGACATGCTCAAAAATTCGACGTCGGCTTGCACGCATTTTATCTTGTATGTACTCAACTAACCGGTTATCAATGTCGCATTCGTCGAGATTGGGAAATGTAGTGAATATAACTGTTGACACTTCTTTGACCATTTCTAAATCACTTTTGCTCTGAAGCTCACTCCAAAACGATCCGATAGACTCATGGTTCAGAAAATCACAAAATGTTAAACAAATAGCAAAGTTTTCCGGTTTAGCACCCATCAATCGAAAGAAGTTGTAGAGGATATTAAGATCCTCACTCATCTTCATTCGCAAACGATCCATTTTGAAGCAAAACACAACTTTATGAATTTGAGCCATATTTCGCGGCATACACTCAACGATTTCTTTCAATATACTTCCGACACTAATGTTATTATCACCTAAACCGACTGTATCGAATAGATTCACCACATATCTAGCTCAAATCAAAGTAAAGCACATTTGCTAAAGAATATGTATTTAACTAACCGGTCTCTTGGCTCCTTTGGATTTTTTATTTCGTTACCTTCGTAAAACTGAATATTTCGTGTAACCGATTTGATTGACATTTTTGTCAGCACATTATCTCTATGTTCTGATGAGCACACACTTTTGATAATGGAGCTTTTACCAGATCCCGTTAAACCAACGATCAGCACATTGACGTTTCTTACAGGTTCAGCAGTGATGTCGTCAGCATCATCATACGATTTAAAGTCAATTGTAGCCATGAAAGAAGGAACTGAATAACGATATTGTGATATGATATTAGTTTGTGCCTTTTATACATAGCTGTCATTATGATTAGATCTTTCAGCAGAGAAAATTCCAAGTTAAATAAATGACGAGGCGGGTAGAATTTCAAGTCAAATAGATGACGAGGCGGGTAGAATTTCAAGTTAAATAAATGACGAGGTGGGGAAAATTCACAGTAGTGTAGAAATCATTAACTCGATTCGAGTATCAAAACTTTCGTTAGAATTCTGAATCTTTCAATTTAGTATTCGAGTTTTGAACTATTCAACTTCCACCGTCACCCTGGAGTACTCGAATTCTAAACTCAAAAATTTAGAGGTTGAATAGTTTACAACTCTGAGTGATGTCGTAATCCCGTTACACCCGGTATTCATCCAAAAGTAGGCAATCTGCTATGTTACCATATGCAGCTGAATCGGTGTATCCAAAACGATACCCAAATAGAAGAGTATCCTAGAAAGCTAAGGAATGTGAGTGGATTTGGTGTATCCAGCTCGATACCCCTGCCTGTGTGTGTTGGGTACCTGACGAATGCGAGTAAATTTCGTGTATTCAGCCACCACCCACACCGTAACCCTCGCCCTCACCCACCCCCATGTGTCACTGTTGATATTCCGACCTTGACAATCTTGTACGACAGAAGGAAGTTTCGACTAGGGGTGGCACTTTAACTTTAACTTTAAAGGAAAAGTTAAAGTTTAAAGTTGCTTAAAAACATAAAATAAAGAAGTTTAACGCGACTTTAAAGAACTTTATACTTTAACTTTTTCTTTAAAGTTAAAGTTAAAGTGCCACCCCTAGTTTCGACATCAATCAAATATTAAAAATTATAAGAATAAGCATCAGCGAGTTATGGACGTAATCGCTCGTCTTCTTCGTCTAAATTTAAATGTATCTTTGTAACAGGATCTTTGAGTTGGATATTCGAGACATAGAAGATAGTTTCAGGCACGATAAGAACTTCATCTTCGCTCTCGAAATCCGATATATATATATATATATCGAGATCTTTTTTAGTCATATCTACACCGCGGTAACGATTGCTTTGAAACGCACGAGGTTTAAGTGTTCGTCGTGAATATATTAATAGTATATATAGTTTTGAACTTGACTGGTTTGTTGTGTTAATTTGATCGATAAAAAGGGTTTTGAGTATAAATAAACGAATAAGCTTTTCTGCTTTTCCATTCATACGAAAATTATTCAACAGTCCATTTGCTTTAGCGTATTCTTTGTGTGACGCGCCTATGCAGAGGTTGATACGCTCCTTTAAAGTCTTCGCTTGATATTCTCTCGTTTGCTTACCCGATCGAAACAAAAAATCATTTTGTATATTGTTTTACAGTTTCTAGATATTCATCGAAAAGCTCTTGAGTTAGACGTTCTTCCATTGTTTGTCGATCGGTATATTTTCTACATATCTTGACTCGGATATTTCGTCGAACATGTTGGGAAAACATTCACGTCTATAGAATATCAGAGTGAAGCTAGCACGAAGAAACTGTGTGTAAGCTAAAACCATTTTTCCAAAGTTTGTCCGGTGAATAAAACCTAGTCCATTCGATTCAGAATTTAATTCTGCATCGAATGGTGTTATGTTTATTCACCGGACAAACTTTGGAAAAAAGTTTTTAGCTTGCACACAGCTTCTTCGTGCTAGCTTCACACTGATGAAATAAAACCTTTGTTCAGCCAATTTTGTCGCAAAACATTTTATTTTTTAAGTTATCGACTTGTTGTCATACAGTTTAACGAGTTTTTGTTTAAATGAATAGTATTTGTGAAAGAAGTCTTTATAACATCTGTTCATATAAGAAGAAACATCATTTATCATTCGGATTGCCATTATATGATGGACACTGCCATGTTAATTTATTCTTTAAATACGGATTTTATGCAATCAACTTCAACTTACAATTAACTAATGGAAGAAAAATCGTATTAATAAATAACCGACATAATTATCAGAGGTAGCTCATTAGTTTTATGATCGAAAATCTAAATGTTAAAATCTTCATAACGTACGGTATTCATCCAAAAGTTATTCGATATAATCAAGTACGTTCATTAGAGGAGTTCAACAATATTTTTAGCAACAAAATGAACTTAAATACAAGCAAACTCGCTACTGGAGGGTGCGACATCGATGATACTAGTATATATTCGCTCGATTTGCAACCGCTTATATTTCGATCTAAACTTCAAATAGCAACGACAATGGATATTCTAGCGGTTCTTCATGGGCGCAGCAAAATTTTTTTCGAGTGATGCTGATAGAATTCAAATCATTTAAAAAAAACACAATATCCAATGGCTTTACGTGAACACAACCAGCAATTTAAAGATTATGTCAGACTTCTTAAATGATTTCAATAATTCATTCATCGACTTTGATGGATCAACCATCACACAAGAAGATCCAGAATCACAAAAAATTATTCAACTATTGGTTGATTGCTCAAAGAAATATCATTGATCATATAATTCTCGAAACCTATTTTCCATTTTTACGTCCACCTGAATTAGGACCACATCAATATACATCAGTCAGCGGAATAGCATTTACGGCACAATATATTGTTAACATTTTAAGAATAAAAAACATGCATACGACCCAATTAATGGGCAAATGAGATAAGAACATTGAACGAATGCATGTCATCGATTCAATAAAAAAGTTCGTTTGTTTTTTTTGTTTTCGTACAACATACTGGTTACTTTTTCTTGAATAAAAACTATTAACCAAATAAGTGAATAATTCGGACAGAAAACTGTGAACCCTGTATCAACAATAAAAGGAATGTTTAACAATCGTATGTCACATTGAATCAGAACATCCGTGGGTGTAATATCTGAATAAACCATCACAAAAGACTAAATAGGCCCTACTTTCTTGAACAAGCATCTCCAAAATTTCTACATCGACAAACTCATTTATCAAGTTTCTTCAAATTGATAAACGTCCATGCGAATACTTGATAGTTTGAAGATTCTTTTGCTGAAATATGCACAGAAAACTTTGTAAGTCGCACTAAACTCAAAAACAATTATTTCGCTTTATCATTAAGAAGCGTGGCTCCAATCATATTCAATAGCAAAAATTCATCTACTAGAAACACCGTCTTGACAGTACGAATGATTCCGTCTGGGAATTCACACCGCAAGGACATTTTAAAGGGTGGTCAGACAAAATATTGATATCGACGGAACTGGCTCCACATGTGCAAAATTACGAAATGGGATTTGTTCTCTTCAGAAATGAGGTACATCAAAGGCTGTGAAGTGTACGAAATCTCGCTTTTTCTGTACATGAACTCATCAAATACTCAGAGAATATTGGAAATAGCAACTAGTATATCACATACGTAAGAAGAAAAGTAACTGTTTGATATATTTGAAAAAATGGTTTATTGCTTTTTGGCAACTATTTGATCTAAACTAGTCGATGGACATCCAAATTGTAGACCAAATATTGGGTCTAAATTTGCTGTAAGATAATTGAGTATGGCCAACGGAGTTGTAACAAGCGTTTCTATTTGTGATGGCACAACTGATAAAATGGTTTGATACAAGAAGCATAAAATTCCATTGACCGTTTGCTTGTCCAATGTTAATTGCGGAGGATTAAGAATAAATGAATTTGGCCGACCAGTATTTCCGCCAAATAAAGCGATATGTTCTAAATATAATTTCAATATTTCAACAGCAATATCAGCTAAAGTATACGGTGTTTCTCGCTTGTACTAATTCGAAGAAATTCGTTCAGGTGTGGTTTCCCATTTCCCATTTTCAGTTTGTTTCGTACCAAAAAATGAAGAAATGACCTTTTTCGTAGGTAACTTATCTGTTCCATTAGTTAACAATTCATACAGAAATGTTGCAGCTCCATAGAGCAGAGGTGCTTGTGGAGGGAAAAGAAATTGCCCATTTTCTGCTATTGACTGTTGATAACGCTTGTAACGGTAATCAGCCATTGTTTTTTGCGCTTTAGCCTACATCATTCCGTATAGAGTACCATTGAATCGAAATTATCTCCGTCAGCTAGATAATAGTCACTACGAGTTAAGGATGTATCACCTTCAAATCAATTGTGCGCATTTAGTTCGCCCAGTGTACGTAAAAGTCCTGGAACAGCTGATGATTCTTTTCCAATGAATAACTTACCAGTTAGAATATCACCATCAAGTGCCACAGTAACTGTTGCTAAAACAATAGCTAGGTCTAAACCTACATTATATAAGTCTTGATGCATTTGAACCAATTCTGCGAGTGTTGTTATGCCACTGCGACTGATAAAACCATGATTTGCAGCTCCGTTCAAGCCTGGACACAGACCGCGAATATTATTAGGACCTGATTCTTGAAATGGGTGGAAAGCATCCGGTTATAACTTGGACGCTAGATATGGATACGAATCACATTGATGAACAGAGAGACCAAATCTGAAGACGATCGATGAAATCATAACAGTATTATTGCAAGGCTTAGAATGATCAACTAACTCAGACATTTTACTCTTTGTACTCGATGAGTGTTAAGAGTGCGTCATATTTTTTGTTAACACAATATCTGAACNATAAAAAAAAGACAGGGGTTTAGTATCAATCAGTTCGTGCATATTTATAGAATAGCACATGTGTTTTTGTTTTCTGCTCTGCTCGGATGGTGCGCATGTTTTTATTAACATAGACAGTACAACATCGAGAAATGCATTTTTTCTTTTCGAACGTCTCATTAACTCTGATGTTCAAAAGGCATTCTCATTGCAGTCGGTACATGACGAACTGGTTGAGTTTGAATCGGATCATCATACAAATTCGTTGCAAAATAGTCGTGACGTTAGGCAATGAATATAGAAGTTGATCTATTACATAAATATAACAGTCAATTCATCATTCTTTCCGTATATCTTCCAGTTTTCATCATATGCTCTAGTAAATATCCATCTACCGCGAATTACGAGTCGCACCTGTTAAAACTTGTTATGTTCCAACAATTCGACCGAAACTAACACGTAAATGTTGTCGCATAAAAGACGAGAATACTGGCTACCGTTAGAATTAAATTAACATATGCTTATGTAAATGTTTTCGACGTGTATTGTGTGATTAAGATGATTGAATACGAGATTTATATAGACTAATGAATTACTCGACGAATATCCAAACTGCCAATAAGCATCAAAGTGATTGGGATCAGACAGTTACAAAGAGCCTAAAATAGAAATGAAAGATTAATTTTTGAGCAAATCAAATTTGCCGCCTACTTGGATAAAAGTTCGTGATATAGAATAGATTTTTGTGTATGAACTAAAAGAATCGACGGATCCGCATGCGTAAGCTGCAATGCCCGGGGATGAACCAGCAAAAAATGCAGCACTTAATATTTGACTTTGTAAAGCAACATCGATAATTATATTGTAAATAAAATGGCTAATGCAACAGTTCGATATGTACATTATGTATTGACTTTGAATGGATATCGCGTTCATAAACCATCGATCAATGGTAGTGAATACTAAATACCAAACTGTCAAAATCAAGAACAGGTGGTTTGTTGAAAGAGCGCGTAGCGTAGGTTGCATGAACGTATCACACTTGCTAGATTACTTATAGAATCCAGAAGAAATATAAAACTCAATCCTCAACGGTACAGATATACTCTCCTTTATATGATTTTTCTACATTAATTTTACTTAACTTCCGAAAGAAAAC
Organism: Adineta ricciae; assembly: GCA_905250025.1. Taxonomy (NCBI): domain Eukaryota; kingdom Metazoa; phylum Rotifera; class Eurotatoria; order Adinetida; family Adinetidae; genus Adineta; species Adineta ricciae. The sequence goes on along the minus strand of CAJNOJ010000073.1, from coordinate 164,811 downwards.
CATAGACTCTTCTCCGCTACAGTTTATTCAATTGTATATCTTTTTACTTCTAAACCTTCTTACCAAAGTTGACATACTAATCTCTGAACGACTAGGCAATACTCTTTAGTTCATCAGCATCATCTCCATCTGTATATCAATACCTCTGATGGTCATTGAAAAAAGAAAGTACTTTCATTTGTAAATGCCGTCACATGCTCTTCACTGTAAGTCATGAATATTCACCACATGACTGGATACTCTCAGCTCAAAGTCTTTTGACGAGCAGAAGCGTAAATGCGAAAATTATACTATTGCTAAAGGTTACCTTAAGCTTTGTTATCGATACAGATATAAACACAAAAAGTCATGACATAACGCCATCCCGAGAGAAAAGAAAAATAACAAGCTCCACTGTGATATAGGTGCTTTTTCATTGAAGGACGGAAAATATGCATATGTATAGATACTTGAATCATCACAAATGACAAGTCGGTTTTTTTTTCATTCTGTTCTTCTATATTCGTCATGTTATCAGAGAATGAAAAATATGCTCTCGAACTATCTTACGTTTTCTATGTAAATTATGCTATCTTGTTAATATATAACAAAAAACGTCTACTTTTTCATTTGTCATAAACAAAACTAAACCGTTTCACGTATTTGATAAGATAATGAGTAACGGCGCGCAGTTCTATCCAACTAAACAGACTGAGCTTGAACATTTCTGGTTTGATTCAAGGATCTGGAATGATTTTAAATATCGCGATGATGATATCGTTATTGACACGTTTCCAAAATGCGGCACGACATGGATGCAACAAATCATTGCCCAATTGATATTCAACGGAGTAGAAAACATCCAAATCAATCGTATTTCCCCATGGCTTGACTTTCGTTTCAATAAAGATCTATTCGGTTCAGACGAAAAGCTTCTGCAAGAACTCGAACAGCAAACGCATCGAAGGTTCATTAAAACTCATTTACCTTTCCATGCACTGGTCTATTCTCCTCAAGCTAAATACATTTTCGTCGCTCGAGACGGTCGGGATGCTGCATGTAGTTCTTACAACCACCAAATTAATATGACGGTTACAGATTCAAAGAAACCGAATTCAGCTCATGAAGTTTTTCAGAATGAAATCTTGGGTAATTCAAAAATGTCCTTCTTTGCACATTTGAGATCATGGTGGAACATGCGCCATTTAGCAAACGTACTTTTCGTTCATTACTGTCGACTGAAAACAGACTTACCCAATGAAATCAAACGAATTGCAACTTTTCTCGATATCGATATTGATCCTTCGCGATGGAATGATATTTTACAGCATTGCTCGTTCGATTATATGCGAGCAAATGCCGATAGAATGGTGGAAAACACAATGTATATCGGCGGTGCGAAAACATTTTTCTGTAAAGGAACAAATAATCGATGGAAAGGTATCCTAACAGATGAGGATAGTAGGAATTATCAAAAACGCGTTAGAGAAGAATTCGATGACGAAGGCGCTCGTTGGATTTTGACAGGTGAATTAACAGAATGATGAAATCGTCTTTATCTGTGTATTCGTTCAAAAACAATAAAAAAAGCAGAAAGAAAAAGCAATCATTTTGCAGCTTCTAAAGTGATTTTATTTTTTGTAGGTGAGCAGAAGTAAATACGTGTTTAAATAAGGTAGCGGAACGACAGAAATAGCTATGATGCAGTGTAAAACGCAGGTATATGATATTCTTATTATATACAAAAAAGAAACGAATGGAATCAGCTGTGGAAGTCTACAAGAAGGCAGTTGAACTAAATGGACACGGCGATTGTTTTTCTGTCATTTTATTGATGACGTTGTGCTTTACTGAAGGACTTGTTTGAGTTAAAATTGACATTCGTTCGCTCAGATCGTCATCATCGAACATGATATCTGGCACTTTTAGATTGGTATGTATAGGAACGTCCGAATCGAGTTTAACACGTCCGTCCTGGTTTTCTATCTGCGAATCATGAACGTTAATGGACTGTTTCCTGGTTGTTTCTAGAAGTGAAAGGTAAATCGACGTTGGACCAATGAGATAGTAAGTCTCCATGAAACCTTTGCCCTATTCGAAAGTTTTAGATAAGCGATGTATACCAAGAGATGAACTAACCTTCATTTCAGTTTTCCCTTGATATACTGTTTCAAAGTAGATTGAGTCTTTCAAGAGTTCATAAGACGCAGCACTAAACTGGATCTTTCCAATCTGAGTCAGCAATCAGAAATGAAATTTTAGAAGATAAACAGAGAAAACTTACTTCACCAGACGTTGCCACGCGACTAGCCTGAGGAGAAGAAGATAGTTACTTTTGTGTTTTTCGGCAAAGCATAGACTCACTGTGTTGACTGTATCACCGAAGAGACAGTACTGGTAGTTACGATGGCCAACAATTCCACCAACAGCTGGACCCGAATGAAAACCTGTTCTTACGAGTAAAGGACACCTGAATTTTGATTATATCGTAAGAGATTTACCGAATTTCATTCGAAATGGTTGTCTTGTCAACGGATTTATCATCGAACGTGAAGCAGTCAGCAACTCGAGAGCAAGTGCACAGATAATTTCCGCTTGATTGAAATTGTACGGATTCTTTGAGTTTTGACGAGCGAAGTTGATCTTGCGTGCACTCTCGACATATTCTTCTCCCACCTCATTCTGTAGATGATTCGTGCTCGACGAACGACTGCGTGAAGTATTGTGATCATCACCGATCGACGAAGACGTTGTATTGAGACTCTACGAACACTACTTTGCCCGACTCCACGATTAGTCAAACTTACCACGTTTGAATTATGGCGATTGCTATACGCACTCCGATCTTGAATACCAGCCACAATTAAATAGCTCGAATCAGCCTTTGTTTCAACCTAAAATGAACACAAAAAGGTTGCTTCGTTGAATACAATGACTTTTCGCCCGAACAAACTTTATAGACGTCGAATTTCTCTGAGCACGTGTCAAAGACATTGACTGTTCTGTTGATACAATCCACGACTTGTTCTGGTGACATTTTTTGAATGATTTCTTTCATGTCAATTGAATACCCAAAGAGAACGGTTAATAGTTTGTGTGACTACAAATGATAAAGACAAATCGTTTGCTTCTTTTCACGAAGAACTCACTTCGCAAATGGAATTTGCAAGTACACCTTGCTGTAACATCTTGGCAATATGACGCGGCATTAGTGAATAGAGAAGACATTTCCCTTTTTCACGATATTCGCGTAGTTCATTTCTTGAATGTTGTAATTTCGTTATCCATGCATGTTGCTGAAGTAAAAGATCGTTAAATATGGATCTAACGAAAATCGAGCGCTCTCTTACTTTGTCGATTGCTGCTTGCAATTGCCTTGCATGCTGAATGCCACTGATCAAGATCTCGCTACTGCCATCGTAGAAGTTCAAATCGCTGAGATATAATCCAATAGAAACCATTTCTTCTACTGTACTCAGCCTACAAACAAGAAATATGTTCCTTTCGAGCTGGTTACAACGCTGAGTAGCTATCGCAGCTTTTCATCATGTCGTCTCTTCGAACAAAATAGACCTACATCGGGTGGCAAAGGAAGGCCAATTTGTGCCATGATGGAATGTATTTCATTTGGCCTTTTAACTTAATTGATCCGGTACTAGTCGATGGAGATTTACCATTATTTATATTTTGGTCCTTTATTGTACGATTCCTTGCCAGCTTGTTCACTTCTGGTTTCAAAGGAATACAGCTTTGCATAACGAAGACAACCGACTTTCCATACTTCAGAAACTGAAAACGAAGAAGATCATATAAGACAGATGATTTCAAAGACAGTCAAAGTGAAAAATGGAAACCTTTTCCCATTCGATGTGCAGAATGTCAGGCCTAACCAAAGTAAAAACATCGCTGATGTGTTTACCGACGACACAGCTGTCATCAGTGAACAAACTTCGAAGACGCGGTCCAAGTTGACTGATTCGCATCTCCGGATCAATCACGACACAAAATGGAAAAATCTAAGAAAATAGCGCTGGGTTATTGGACGTGACAGAAGAAACTCGTTCAATCGAAACTTACTTTGAAAAACGTCAAGCCTGTAACGTTTGTCAGCGAAAGCTGTCTTGTTAGATGAGAAGTAGTCTGTTTTATGACTTCATTATTAAAGTCCACTCGGAACATGATCCGAGTATCTGCAAAGGAATTTACACTCTGATTAAGAATGGAAATCTGTTTCTTCTGAAATACTCACATTCACTTGTTGACAGATCCTCTTGTGCCGTTACTTTAATATTTTGATTGTAGAAGTTCTTCGCACATTCACGGAGTTGCCCGACAACATAGTGTTGAAAACCACGACGGCGTGTTCTTGGAAAGATAAGAGTGGGTGAGGGTGGGTGACTTATTCGAGTGGACTTACTTATACATCAACACAACTCCATGCTCATCTTCCTCTGCAACACTGAACAATGGTGACTTCATTTGTGGGAAGGAAAACCGATTTGAATCATGCAATTGATCGATTGCATGAAGAAAATCTCCAAAATGTCTGCCAGCGACTCGTAAAATCTTATCGTAACCGTAAGTTGTAAAGAATCGAACGAAACACTTGCCAAAGAACTCCATGTAGTAGTCAGGCGAACCTTCACGCATAACACTAGTCAAGCCTAAATAAAACAAATCGGCGTCATACATCACGATACGTTTTAGGCGCTAAATTTTCGTGTTTGTCCTTAATTCGAGTATCATATGTCTTGTTCCTCTCCTTCCTTATACGGTCTTGCCTTGCGCTAGTTTCTATAAGAGAACGGATTAAGTATTAAATTACCGTAAGATTATAACTTCAAGTCTCTACATTATGATTCTTAATTATTCTCTATAATCGACTGAGATCTTTTACGTATGATAATTGCAAAGGAAACCAATTAAAAAAATCATCTTATATTGGAGAGTCTCCGCCTAAAGAAAGGATTTTACGAAGTCCTTCTTGCAAAACTACGTTAAGCGTTTCTCACGATCTAAATAGAGTTTGAAAATATATAGATCTTCGATTTTCGATTGTTTGTATCGTAGAAAACGGAAAAAAAACAAAATGAACTCACATTCTGCGATTCTTTGGATTATATCTTCATTGTATCTGCCAAGTATGGTAAATGTTTCATGTTCAAAACCGAGTTCTTGTACGATCCTTTTCCATGTCTCATGTCCATAAGCAACTATGATTCCATCACGGCAACTTTCCAGTAGAATACCGTAGAGCATCTTCTTTTCCGAAATGATCCAATTGGACGCTGTCTAAACCGGTGAAGGTGTTGGGTATTCGAGTAAATTATAGAGGAACGAGAGGAATATAGATGAAACACAAGACGTTTTATACTTTCCTTTGTTCAAGCGAAGAGAGAAGAGTGAGAGCAAAATATAAACAACATTTCCTGCGCTTAAAAGGGTATAATGCAACGATGATCTATCTCTTTCCCTGTTCTGTCGAGCTTTAAGATAAACGGATATGCTTTATTTATGTGCAATTGATAGTGAAGTGTAAAAAGAGAAATTTCCTTCTGGAGAGTATCTTTTTTTCGGAAATGACGTCGAATCAACATAGCTTGCATTTTAACATTTCGATGCACCGATTTCCTGTCGTTATATAATTGTAGAGGAGATGTCATCAAGTCCTCGTGAGCAATTTTTCGACCGAAACCTCGGCTTGAAGATAACCCAGTTATTGACGGCTTTTGAAAAAAAACCGCTCTCCATCATAGCGGTATATCATCTCTGCCAACTATCTCACTATCTCCGCGCAGTCATTCCACACCCCGATCAGCTCATTATATACCATTACATTTTTTTCTTTCTTCTTCCTTTAGTTAGATTCGAACTGCTTATCTTATAATCTAAGTTCACTAATTCCATTGAAAGATCTGGTGATGATCATACTAAGATCGAATAGACTAGTCTATCTTATCTATATCGAGACACTTTCTGATTTCGATCGACATGTTTCCTTTACTGGTCGATTTATATGAGTCTCACGAGTACCAGAAACTTCATGAATTTTCAATCTTCTCTAGTTGCTCATATTGACGGTAAACTACGCGCTATGTAGCTAGAAGACTTCTATTTATCGTTTATATTGATTGTTAGGAATGTTTAAATAAATAATCTGTCGTGGTGAATTTTATAACTAGAGGAAAATGTCTATTCATTCGATTGTTGTTGCTGATTGATCGTGTGATACTGCGAGTTGTTAAATGCCCCAACGATTTGAAAGATCATAAGTGGTTATACCTGAATATAACACATAGATACTATTTAGTACAAGTATCTCACGTATATCTATCGAAAAACTATTTAAGGTCTACGTCTGAGTCTCAAATATATCAAATCTGTCTTTTATTCAAATTTGATTAATATTTTCAGATGTTTTAGAACTAATGTTTTACCGAAATACGTATATAAGACCAAATAAACATTTATTGAGTCTTTATGTAACTCTAAAGATGAATAGATTCCAAATAGGTGAATTCATTTGTATAAAGGTCGTTCTTCTTTGGATCTTTTCAAGTTAAATTTTCAATATTGATAATAATAGTGAAGAAGTTGAATTTATCATAGTTTGATACCAAAAAACAAATTGTGTTTGTGTTTTCCAATAGGTTTTTCTGATAAAACATGCAATTCATTAAGTAGAAGAAATGAATCTATTTGAGTTTGGATTCTTTCTTTATCGCGCCGTAACGTCACGTATCAAAGTTGTTGCGATACATTCCCATATCCGAAATATACGAAGAATCTAACTAAAAATAGGAATCAAATTACTCAGGACACTGATATCTTTTGAGAAAATATGAAGATCGCGGTTCACAATGGAAAGCTCGCAGAATATGAATCTGTGGAGGATGGCGCTTCTCAAATACCGCTACTAACCTGTATTTCATCGCACATTTTCGATACTGCCGACTTGAACGATGTTCATGTTGTGGATTGTTTTTAACATCTAGTGTCGCAGGAACACGAACGGGGCGTTGCCAATACAGAACAGGAGTGCTGTGTTAGTAATAGTCATGACATGTGATATTTGAAAAACATTATTTATTGATTGTGCAATTCTACGCACATGTTCCTTTTTCTTATCCAACGAGAAAAAGTTTTCACAAGCGCTTCGCAATTCTATTGCTATAAATAAAGAAACCAAGTCAGCTTTTTCAACACAATGTCGTCGAAAAGTGTTCCATTACAGCATGGTCCTCTCTATCGTATTCCTCCGTACTACTACATTCATGTATTAGATCAAAATACAAGCGTGACACGATTGGAAATCGGCCCGAAAATATTTTTCAAACAGGATAATGAAACACTTACTATGGGGCCAGAAAAAATGATTATAATACCACCAAGGCATTACTGTATCATAGAAAATACTGTTATTAAAAATCAAACTGGTCAAATTGAACTGGACAAGAACGGACAAGTGAAATTATGGCACGGAGATGTCGCTATTCGATTACATGAAGATTATCAGGAGCCATTTCCTTTATATCCTGGTGAAATTTTAAAACAGGTATGATGCGACTTTAGTTACATATATATTCTGGATGAATCTGTTTCAGCCGGCGACAGAGTTGAAATACGTAGCAGCGAACTCGGCACTACGGTTGAAAGCAACGCTCGACTTCAATGACCATGGCGAAGTACGGAAAGCCGGCGACGAATGGTTGTTTGAAGGACCAGGTAAATGATCTATAAGAAAGTCTGTGATGATGGAAACACTCTTGGCTTATTCAGGTACTTACATACCACGAAAAGAAGTCACAATTGAAGAACGTATCAGCGCGACGATTATTGGTCCAAATCAAGCCATAAAACTGTGTGCAAAAAAAGAATTGGTCGATCGTCTTGGCCAACGACGCGTCACCGGTGAGAATTGGTTAGTGAAGAAACCGGGTGCGTATCTACCATTGGCATACGAAACAGTTGTCAACGTTGAAGATGCTCATGTGTTAACAAATAAAAAGGCTTTGCATTTGCGTGCTCTGAAAACATTTACAGATGATTTTAATCAAACCCGAAATAATGGCGACGAATGGTTGATAACATGCGAGCAAACAGAAGCACACATATTAAATGTTTACGAAGAACTGATTAAAACTGTGGACATCATCGTCTTGAATTCGAGACAATATTGTGTTATTTTGAATCCAGTCGGAGGTAAAATTGTCTTTGATAAGAAAAGAGGTTTTAACTCAGGTTTTATTTTTTTTACAGCTGATGGAAAGAATCAGTTAGGAAAAAAGAAATTAGTTGTCGGTGAAAAGTCATTTTTTCTTCAACCGGATGAACGACTGGAGAAAGGAATTCAAGATATTTATATCTTGGAAGAAGACGAGGGTCTAATTCTCAGATGTACCGAGCCATTTGAAGATGGTATTGACAAAGTATCGCGAATAGCAGGTAAATCTTCGTTCTGAGTAATCGGCTATACCATTCCTGTACTAAAGGTGATCGATGGCTTCTTCGAGGACCGAGAGAGTACATTCCTCCTACTCAAGTCGAAGTATTACTACGAAGAAAAGCGATCGCACTAGGTAGGTGACTTTTCTTCAAATCAGCACGTATAATCTTCGTTGCTCTCTCTCTCTCTCTCTAGACGAGAATGAAGGTATCTATGTGCGTGACACGAAAACAGGTCGTGCTCGAGCTGTCATCGGCAAAACTTATATACTAACGGAACACGAAGAATTATGGGAAAAAGAGTTACCTGCAAGAATCGAATCTTTTCTGGAGAGAGAATCGTTAATGAATCGATATCTCAGTTCAAAAGATGCAGATAAGAAAACGACAAAACGCGATCGATGGAAAGTAGTTACGTACTGTGTGCCGCAGAATGACGTTGTGCAGATTTATGACTATAAAATTAAAGAATCGAGAATTGTTTTTGGGCCGGATTTAGTCATGTTAGGTCCCGATGAACAATTCACTTGTATTAATCTGACAGGATCGGCGATTGCTTCTTTGCTTTACATCGTATTCTTGTCTGTGCTTTTTTGGTGTCAAAAATTAACAAGAAACAAACCGGTTTTCTTTGGCGGCGTGCTTTTAGTTGTCGGCTGGTTGATTTTTCGTCGTTTCTTTCGATTTTGAATAATAAAACATTTATTTGCTTACATTGATTCATGTATATAGTTGAAAGTTTTATTCATTCATTTCTTGCTCGCCACGAACGTACATGCATGTGTGCGATGTCAGAATCTCAAGAAGTAGTTCTGCACAAATTTTATTTTACACAATCAGATCATGTTATTGCGCTAAGTGAAGGTCAGGTCAAATGCGTTCCCTACTTAAATGCGATGGTGGAAAATGCACAGCGATTTTCTTGGCATCGGAATCAAAATAATGCATTTATTCTGGATGATTTAATACAATATTCTTCGCTAAAACCTATTTTGTCTGCTGTGCACAGCAGAAATTCATCGCATCTCTTCACCAAGTTGCCACGATATGTAGACGTTTTAGACGTGCTTCAATTGTATGAATACATGTCTTTTGATCCGATGCCAGTTCCTTCCTTGAGACCAATGTTGGGAATATATACAGAGGATTTACAGTTATTTTCAAAAAGACGCCGATACGTTAGTTTATCCGAAGTACAAAATACAGCTGTAGAGTTTACCGTCGCTGTTGCTAATGGAAGATATGAAATAGACAATATCGAAACGGTCAAAATTATTTTCGATCTACTTGTGCATATTCTGCGTTCTGTATCTGTATTCGGTGCACGTTTACGTTATCACACATTGGTGATAATAGAGAATTGCTGCCCACAGATCTTCACTCCCGATCAACGTGCTATGCTGCTTGCGTATAGGCGAAGTTTAGAAGTATTAAACGATACGGACGATTGTGTCAACGTTGATTTAACATATGAGCACGTGTTTGAACGGGAATGTAACTATGTTATGAGTCTTGAAAGAAGTTGGCTTTCGAAACCTGTACTGGCGAATGTGGCCCCACTCTACGCGCGTTTCTCGAGACCGAAAGGACGTCGGAATAAGAACGACTTGTATCCTATTTACCGTTCTCTTTCATCATGGTCTCCATATATGCTTTACACATGCGAGCGATGCATAACACAAACTATACTCTATTTTTCTCCCAAGTTCAAGGAAGCGCAACCACTGCGTCCATGTGGATACTTACACCTTTGGACTCGAATAAAACCCAAAGCCAATTCTATTGAAGATTTACCGACCATGCAATTGCATATTTGTGAATACTCACCTGAACTGAAGCATTTGAATTACAAAATGAAAACCTGCTTGATGGGATGTTGCACCACTCTTCAAAATGCGAATAACAAACGCGAAAAACGAATGATTTACTCTGGTCGGTTCTGTCATCTACTCAAAGGACCAGCTGTCGATAAGTTCAAGAATAAATACAATGTGAAATTACAAAAATATCGATGAAAACTATTGCACAGATTTTGATATATCATTAATCAAATGAAAAACAATCATTTTCATGTTTTTCTATTTATTTGTGTACAGCTAGCGTAGGCATAGGATTTTCACTCTAATTAAAGTTTGATCTGAAAGATGGATTAGTGGTATGGATCGTTTAATTTCGAAACTATAATTTATAGTACATAAGACACTCACGTGATTCTCATCTCTCGAACATGAAATAGGACGAAAAAGACAATCTTGAGTCGTTAATAGCCAATATTTTGTAGGAAAATTGTGTAATTACAAAGTTGCATTCAAAACATCTCTATAAGGCGGCAGTGAATATTTGCCCTAATGAATATTCAGAAACAACAGTTTTGCACATCAAATTAGTCAAACAAAGAATAGAAGAGAATTTCAAAGTAATCATATAAGAAAAAGTTGATTGTTACGACGAAAACACCAAAATGCTTATTGGTTCATTTCCAATGAAAAAATATACATTTATGGAACGGAGCTGTAATCCGTTTTTCTATTCATTATTTTTCCGAATATAAATCTTGTTCCTGCCAACGCATAACCAGGTAGTGAAATCCAGAAAGTACGATGTGGAAGCATATCAAATCCAGTGGCTTGTCGTTTGAATTTATTAAACACCGTAAAACCAACCAAATAGATACACAGCAACGTGAACAATACAATGATGAAGACTAAACCTCCACTGATTCCATTGTTCGGTGTCGAACCAGAACCGCCTAGATAAAGTCGAATATTGAACTTTGAGAAAAGTATTCAACTAAACTAGAACCTTTACATCCATCCCAACAGGCGCATTTCGAAGACAATGTCATAGTGTAAATGCGTTTGACTGTATCAAGGCCTTGAACGTCCAATCTATCAGATTCCTTTGGGCCGAGACATTTTAAAGTGACTTCTAATGTTCGTTCGGTAGTTTTATACACTAATGTCGGTAGTTCTTGACCTAGATTGGTTCTCCACTGCACACTGTTCTGTGTACCTAATGAATATGTTAGCTTCTGGTCGGTCTGATGTGCTAAAAAGAAAAATTAATCTTTGACATTCAATGCAAATGATTCTCGCACCTTGACAAGCAGCAACATCTAGGCAATTTACTTGACTGAACGAATAACAAGGATTGTACGAATAAACTAAAACAGAATATATTTTCTGAGGAATCTTTTGACTGCTCATTACCATGGCCGTCACTTATTTGCGGAAGAACGTCTTTCCATGCAGGTGTGCCATCCTTACGTCCAACGCTTCTTAAATCAATGATACCTTTAGGATTGAGATCATATATACAAGGATCCACTGCACTAGATATGTTTATTCGGTTAAAAATGAAGATAAATGAAAGAAAAACGGCAAAACTCTTTTCACAACACATCCTTAATGTTGTTGTGAAGATGAATCAACTTATCTCGTCAAAGCATTATACAAAGAAAGAAGAAAAAAAACTCTTGATAAAAATGATAAGTCACTCTGTCAGTGCAATTAGTAATCGTATCTATTCTTTGTTTGTCGGACGTTTATAACTTTTTCGAATCTCCTCGTTACGTTTCAAAGTAACAACGTGAATTTGAGCTTTAAGATAAGCAATACGATCTCCAATGCGACGATCGTAGGAGCTTCCAGCATGTGAACCTTTTGATCGAAGTGTTTCGAGTTCGGATTGCATCTGACGAATATTTTCGTTATGATCGTTGATATTCTCTGGTCCTGCCATTGATCAAATCTTTGTCCTAAAAGAGAAGCAAATTTTCGTTCGTGTTTTCATCACTACGAAACAAACTGAAAAGTACATCTGCGTCAAAGAAATGTATTTTAACAACATCAGTTTTTTCTTTGGCGAACGTATGTCGTGCTTAATAATAAGAAAAGAAACATGTATGAATGTTTTGCTGCTTGGTTTTTATTTAAGTAATGTTATAGTTGAAGTGTTAATATTAAAAAAAAAGAGAAAATTTTTAGTTTGATTATTTCTTGGGCGTTTTTGTTTTGTTGTTCTTTTTTTCATCTGGACGAATTCGTTCTTGACGTGTTTCTGTATCCGAAGTCAAACCTTGCTCTTTCTTCTCCCATTCAGACCGTTCTTTTTTACTGTGCGGACCAGCCTGTTCCGACGCATCTTTTATCATATTCGAAGACTTGCTCTTATTCGATACAAACAGACGTGTTTGGATCAGTAAAGATCGAGATAATTGAGATGGAAAGATAAGCCTAGAAGTCGAGGGTAACATATTTTGAGTTTCGAGTATACTAAAAACGAAACTATAGGATTATTGTGACATTGAGAACGAAAAAGAAATGTATGCCTTGTGATATAATTGAACTTGTACAACGAATGAAAATACATACGTTCTTTTCTTTAATCGCATTGTATATTCAACTGTGGTATGACACGACATCTGTAGAATCGTCTCGTTTTTTTTTCTATATAAGCATTAACAATAGATACAAAACTATGATTTAGGATAAAATTAAAAATCGATTTCAAGCATTGTTAATGTGCCAAAATGTCAAATTGAATACACTGAAGTGAAACGAAAAGTCTCATGGAGATCGTTTGAGCAGAAAAAATTTCTCATAACCATTGGCAGTCACTTTTTCACACATGTTCAAATAATTATGAAGACCACCAGCATAACGCATGCAAGAACTTGGTTTGATTAAAATATTCGAGTCATTGCCGGCAAAACTGTCTGCAGAATATGACAGCTGGCTAGCAACTAAATCGACATGATCCATCCAGGCATTTTGTCCGTCGATTTTAGCTTCTATACTATCAATATTATGCGTGTTCAGATAATCAATACATTTTATTATCCATTTGACGTTTTCCTCAATATGAGGAATCATATTGCTCAAGTTAATAGGACTACCGGGTCCAGTTATAGTAAACAGATTTGGAAAATCGGCAATCATGATGCCGAGTAACGTCCGTGGTCTGATTGTCCATTTCTCTCGAAGTGTTTGCTTTGACCGACCATGAATGTCGATATTGAGTAGAGATCCGATCACTGCGTCGAACCCGGTAGCGAGGACAAGGTCATCGATTTCGTAGAGTTTATCGTCGATTAGAATACCTTTTTCTGTAATTTTATCGATAGATGTGTGACGGATATCGACCAGTGTAACATTTTCGAGATTAAATGTATCATAATACTGACCGGCAACACAGGGACGCTTCGTACCAAATAAATGATCGTATGGTAATAAAGCGGCGGCAACTACAGGATCTCTAACGATTTCGCGTATTTTTTCATGAATTAGATAAGTTATTGTTTGTTTAATGGTATTATCATTCAATCGACTTTTGAATGCTGTGAAAAACGAAAGACCTCCTCTTTGCCATGCGATTTCAAATCGTTCTCTGTCAGTCATGTTTACGCGTAAAGTGTCATCGTCATAATCATAGAAGATACCACCAGATGACTGCAACATTTGAGATCGACGCTGATTGTAATTAGACTTCCAATCTTTCTCGTATTCAACGTCGACAGGTTTATTGTCTGTTGGAATCACGAAATTTGGTGTTCGTTGAATTACGTACAGATGAGCAGCTTGTTTCGCAATCATTGGAATGCACTGTACACCTGATGCTCCTGTACCGATAACAGCTACTCGACGACCAATGAAACTGACGTCGTTTTTCGGCCAATTAGTGGTTCTATAAATATTACCTTTGAATTGATCAAGTCCCGGAATTTTAGGGTCTCTAGCAACTGAAAGACAGCCCGTTGCCATAACACAGTACTTGGCAGATACTCGATCGTTATGACCGGTTGTTATCGTCCATTTTGACTGATTTTCATTATAGACTATGCTAGTCACACGTGTATTAAGTTGAATATCTTTGTTTAAATCAAACTTATCAGCGACATGATTAAGATAACGAAGAATTTCTGGTTGTCGAGCGAAACGTTCAGACCAATGCCAATCTTGTTGCAATTCATCACTGAACGAATACGAATACTGCATACTTTCAATGTCACATCGTGCGCCAGGATATCGATTCAAATTCCAAGTACCTCCAATCTCATCAGCTGCTTCAAAGACTTTTGTTGAATACCCTCGTTTACGTAACTCGTGCAACATAAATAAGCCGGCAAATCCACTTCCAACGATAACGACATCGAATGCATCAGAACCACGCGTCACACCATTAGTATTTTGTTGCATATTCATTGTTTTATCCATACCACACTAAGAAACATAAAACACAGACAAGTAAAAACTACTGTCATATCACTTCCTCTTTCAGAGTCGGATTTCACATATGTTTGTCCAAGTACAGTATGACCTTACACTGAATACGTCGATGAAAAAAAAAGAAGAAATAATATATTTGGTAAAACTGACTGTTAACGAAAAAGCGTATTCTTATCGGATTTTCACATCGATAATTATCGAAAGATACAACCACGCGGAAGAAAAATCTATCGACAATAGATTTTGTTTTTCTCCCACCCTACCCTACGAATACGTATTAATGTTACTATAGGCTGCGATGAAAGCGAGAGTAAATATTTTACCTACGCATATCCTTCTAGCGCGACAGAATAGTGTAAACAACCATATGGAAAAGTAATCAATACGTTATGATTCACTGTCAATCTAGTAATTAGATGACTTTTAATAAGGTGAGTTCTTCGTCAAGAAAATAGTCTTAGTGTTCATTTCAACCTATATGATTTTATTTCAGAAGATTTTCCATAAATCAGAGAAAAGTTCACGATATTAACGTTCGCTATCATAATACGAATACAAGAAAAAATCTATTGAAATGCTTTAAGGTTGTCCTTGATCCATTGTTCAAGCGTGCGTAGTGGTCGGCCAGTAATAAGAGCGATTTCAGGAGTAGTAGCATCACAAATATTTTTGGAAGCTGCCATTGCAAAGTTATATACAATCGAATGCGGTAGACCCATACCAGTCATTAACTTATAGAAGTCTTCGTATGATTGTTGTTCATACGTAATAGGTCTACCTAAAACTTTCGTGAAGATGGCTGCTCGTTGTTCATTATTTAAAGCTTCGGTGCCAAGTTCATAGATATTCCGGTCATGTTTGTCAACGGGTTCACTTAGAACGGCTACAGCACAATCCGAGATATCTAACCAGTGAAAAACAGAAAAATAATGAAATTCATCATCACCTTTTCTTTTTACGTACCTCTCGTATCGATCCATGTTGTTACTGATGACGGTGCTCCACAGGAGACAAGCTTGTTCGCTCTCTTGATCTGATGCACATCACCCATGAAATGATTGCTCATGAACGCTCCAGGACGAAGTACTACGAGAGAACGTTGTGCTGGATTTTCATCTGCGAGTTTCCAAAGCTTTTCTTCAGCTGCTGTGTGCATATAACCAATGATACCTTTTCGTCCGTAACTGCTGACAAAAGCCGAGGAGAGATCAACAATTTGTCGAACACCTTGTTCAAAAGCGATCTTCGCGAAGGTTCCTTTCACTTCACTCATATCTGCTGGTTTACTATGAACAGCAGCGTATAGAAGAAATAGACGAGTATGATCTTGAATTGCTTTTGTAAACACATCAACGGACGAATAATCACCAACGACGAATTTCAAACGTCCAGTGCTGAGTTCATCTTTGAACAAATCTTTTGCTTTGTTTTCATCTCGTACAAATGCTGTTGTATCGATTCCTTTTTCGATGAGACTGCGAACGATATCACCACCGATATTTCCAGTTGCACCAGTAACAAACACGCGTTCTTTGCTTGCTGACATTCTGATGATAAAGCAAAGAAAAAGAAACGTTTTTATACTGTTCGTTCTTCCCTCGATGCAGCCAATTTTATACAGAAGAGGAGAAAAAACAACTAACGACACGAGCGTAACTAAAGTACGTTGTAGTACACACACACAAATTACGAAACATCATTGATGTTGAGTAAAAATTGTCGTACGATCATATCAATCAATCATATCAAGAAGAACTGATACGTTCATTTTAACGACATATTTTATTTCTTGTGCGTTTTGATTAAGAATAAGTTGAGGAGTATAAATTGGCCGTTCGTGAGCATGTTTATGCACCTTTTTATCGATATGTCAGATCTTTAATTTTCATTGAGATGTCTCATTAGCAAGCATCACGCAAAATAGTTGACGTCATAATATAATTGCTGGACCGGTCTATATACGTGTATATATATAAGTATAAGTTCTGCTTTTTTATCTGTAAAATAGTGCACATTCTTGATCCAATCGATTCCAGGATCGTAGCGGATAAATACCACACTAATCTTCAACATTCTTTTACATCGATTATTATTGTTGATATTTGTGCTCTATCACAGAAAAAAACCTCCTTTAGCATAAATTTACAATACTCATCAACTAGATTTCTCCTTACTGTCACTATTGAATAGTGAAAAAGTAGCACACCGTTTTCTCCAGTACAGGAGTGAAGATCATAATGGATTTCAGCACATATACTGGATAGAAACGTTTCATGAATTGTCTTAGGACATCTGATTTGACTTTATTCAAATCAATAATCACTTCATATCTATAATTTTCAAAAGAGCTGTACAGCCGGAATAACAAATGAAATATCATCACCCATGTCGTCAAAAATTCGACTCAAACACTGTACAACTTTACTTCAGAATACTGAATGCAATCTGCTTTCCGTCTTTTACCAGAAACTAAGAAACGGTAGCTTGAATATTCGACGATGTTATCAAAATACTGTATTGAACCACACTTTCGTCTGCCAGGATCTAAACTAATTCCACTGGGACCATCGTAAAGCAGTGTCCAGCTAGCACCAAGAGTAAGATTGGTTCCTGTTGAATTACTTCCTTCCAATGATACAATAATCGGATCACGTTCAAAGTGATCATTGGCTGTACAAACTCTCAATCCATTGACTAATGTTGAGCCAGTACTCAAGTCACAGCCATGGTCGTTGGTATACAAAGTTCCTTCATGGCATGGCCCAAAGCTTACATACTTAGTGCTTACATTTCCTTCACATGCTTTGCCTGGTGATCCATGTGTTACGTATGTATTGGCCAATACTCTTGCCAGGGGTTGCTGCCTTGCTATCGCCACCTACCGATGTGTTGTACACACCATAGACCATCCCTTCGACAGCATCCACTGATATTGGATCTATAAACGAATTAGGATTCAATTATCTGAAATATATCTTTGAAACTAAGCTGCGAAAGTGGTAGGAACTCAAACACATCTGAATAATACTGTTAAAAATCTAGATATCTTTTCCAGTCAGAAAGAAGTACCTGGTTCTGTTGTTGTAGTGGTTGTTAATATTGATGCTGATGAAGTTGAGAATGTTACTGTATTATTTCTTGGTGTTGATAGTTGATGTATCAACCATGAGATTCAACGAGCAGAAACAGGAGGGGCTGATGAGAAAGAGAAAATCAAGTGAATCAACACAATACTCTGTCGAATTTTATATTGTAGAAAAGCGTTTCGTCGAAAGATAATTGTATTTCTCTTTTCGTTTGCTTATGATTGGGGCGAAGTTCACTTTTCTCTAATTATCTTCGTGGGTTTGGCAAAAGAATAGAATATTCGAAATAAGAATAATTATCGAAGTTGTTGCAAATAATAATGATCTACATCTGTATTTGTTATTTACACTTTTCTATTTGCGCTTCACATCACGTTGTAACTCGCTAATCATTAACTCAACATGTGTACTGATGCTGTGAAGTTTTCCACAATTTGAAAAGAAAAAAAGGAGTAATAATACGTAGTGGCTACATGTACACTTTGCATAAGAATAATATGGATGTCAAGTATTGGCGATGCAAAGAACACCCTTGTTGCTCATACTGGTAAAAAAGATCATGTTACGTATCATAATGGTCACCACAATCATTGTCGACGAAGGAGCTTTCGACCAGCAACATAATTACCATCTCTCGCCATCGCAACAGGATCTAATTCACTTGGAAATATTTCATTCACATTTGCTACCTTGACATACCCTTCTGGTGCGGAGAATCATTAGAATCAGATCGAGCATGGATGGCTATGATTTATGATGCGATAAAACGAATAGCTGTCAATGAAGACAAAGTCGAGTGAATCTATCAGAAGTAGAAAAGTCAATTAGAAGATTTGTTTTTCTTTCCCGGTAAAAGACTTTTAAATCTGAAAATATATTATTTGAGTTAAAATCTATGTTTTTTGGCAGAATTATGATCACAGATACCTATCGAACCTGTCTAGTGGGAATCATGCGATCGAAAAGATCGATCCTGGAGTAATAAGGACTAGATCAAATCAATGTGAACCTTAAATGTAATCAATGATATGAAACGAAGGTGCTTCAACTGATGCGTATATAAATGAAACAAGACGAAAACTTGATGAACATTTCATGTCTGTTATTTGAAGTTACTACCAGTCTTTTCATTAAATTTGTATATTCATCTATCGAAGATGCAATATTTATCATGTAACAATGACTATACTGAATAATCCTTCTCGTCCATACCGATATTAGTTTGTTTCATTTTGATATTATTAAATATGCTTGTGGCTAGAAATTTGGACATTTACATTTTGTTTCTCTCTAGCTTGTTGACTTCTATCCCCGAATTCGTTGAAATGATCTATGAGAGAAGGATAATGAACGACGAAAATTTAGCAAAGACAATATCTGTAACGAAGATTTACCGCAATCTACGACTTAATCCAGAAACAAGTACCTAAAATGCTTTGATAAAATTGAATTAAGATCTTCACTTCGGTTTGGTAAATCAGCTGACATCGCCATAATCTATGGCTATTAGTTTATATCGTAAGTGACCACATTATATTGTCAATGGCTGAAATGATACAAATGGAAAAGCAGGATTTCCATCGACTCCGATTACTCGTACCGTTCGTCTTGAAAAACTACAACTTTTTACAGAAAAATTCTAATTATATCATGGAAGTAAATCACTTCGTCTTCTCTATATAGTTATTCTCTCACGATATTCAACAAACAGCATTTGTTCAATCGTCTAATTTAGTCGTATTCGATATTTCAACTAAGAATGAGCAGTAATGAGATTTCAGTAAGTTGGACAGACGAGCACTGCTCATTTAATAATAAATCAGGTTTTTATAAATATAAAATGGGCCACATATGTTCCTGTTTTTTTTTCCTTTGTAGATAAAAGTTTCTCTCGATAAAATCATTGAAAATGATATGACTAAGAGGATCTATCATTAGCGTATATTGATCTGTCAATGGAGATGAGCATACTTCATTGGATATTTTTCGTCTCTTGCCATGAGGTGCTCATTTCTCATTCTAGTAATGCTTTTCCTTCGTGTAACTGACAATTTTTCGTGCATATTGGAAGATGATTGGAAATTCGTTTTTGCAGATCAGGGTCCTATAAAAGCTCGTGGAAATATTGAATGCATTCAATTCAGCTAAAGTTGCTGTCAACCGAACATGTGGATTGATGCTAAATGCAAATTATGAGAAAGAGATTTTCACTTTAGACTTGTTTTCGACTGATTTACGAGATACATCGATTGATGACGATTGCCTATTTCATACAGGACTCATATATGCAAATCATGAGAAGATTTATCTTCATAAATGGACTAGAAATCACTTGTCAAGATTATGACGATTGTCAAAAGCGTTTATTATTTTGATTTCATGACACGGTTAATCTCTGCAAGGTATGTCCATGTGGAGGGAATGCATACTCCGCTCATCCTCGACTGTGGCTCATCAGATGAGTAAATTTAACCATGTTGGAATGCCAATCATTAGTTTCAAGTAGTATAGAGAATCTTGTAGGATGATGTTCTACTGCTCACGCACCACATTCAAGAACGCTTCTCCAGCTGTGCTTCTCTTTCACAAACTGAAATCGATCACATTGGCATCTGAATGTCATGATTCTAACAAATCAGAATGTATTTTGTCTAGATGACAGAACAAAAGATTAGGAGAGCATACATTGAACGATATTTCAGAAGTAATTCATATGATCAAAAGCGAAAACTAGGGCCACGAACATATGTCATTTTGCTTTCTAATTCAAGTATCCAACATAAATATCATACGCTTCAGTCACTATTTATGGGTACAATACGTCGATGTCTCTCGATTCGCTCACGAATCTTCCAATACACCTGTAGACTGCCCCAAATAACAAGAGGCAATCCTTCAGTCAATCCACCATATAAACCAAGAATCGTGGTCAACGTGTATACAAAACCATTTCTTTCAACATATGTGTATCGACAGTTCGATGGTGCACATATCGAGTAATAACTCGAATAATTAGACGAATTCTGCCATGATTCGATGAACAACTCATCAATCAAAGTACCGATTGGTGTTGATGAGATTGGTGTGAAACGACTTGGGGTCGATTCATTTAAGGGCGACGGAACAAATGAACTTTTGACAAATATAGCTAATTTCTTCAGGCATTCTGAACTATAAAGACAGTCAAGAGTTGAAAGTCGAAGGCCATGAACAGGTAAACATCCCACAACGAGACCTACAAGCAAGAAGAAGTTGAATTCTATTCTTCATCAATATTTTACCGACGAGTCTTGTTAGGTAGTTCATATTTTCCAGCTTCGATCTTGTACATGTTGAGGAAGTCTCACATGAACAGAACTGGCCACTTTCATTCACTGAAACTGGAATTGTTGAGAAATAGTGTAATTTGCCAACAGATGATGTTACTGGAATCCAATTTGTCAAGAGAATATTTTGAAATTGATTAGCATGAAGCATGTCATTAACATATTGATGTGTTCGTCGGAAATCACGAGGCGTTTCTCGTATAAAACTGCTCACAATCGAGTGAATTTGATCATCGAATGAGTGTCGTGATAATGGCTCGACAGTGACGAGTTCTCGATTCGATAGTGTTCGTATCCTTTGTTCAACGGTGCTCTTTGCAACAGAACATAATGCTGCCAGCAGCCGAAATTGTGTACTCAACACTTTACCGTCCATGGGTATCAAATACATTTCGGTTCTATCGGACCCCCAAAGAATATCCAAGAAGCGAATTGAAACAAAGTCACTTGAACATATTTGATGATATGCATTTGGCTCGATTGAGAGAAATTCGGAAAAGGAAACTGCAGTTTGTGAACATGGACAAGAAAGTTTGAATGAATATTTTCGTTGAAGAGATTCAAAGGTTGATTCGGATGGAAATGGAATTGTGAACGAATACACTGATACATTGAAGGCAATAATGTTGATAACAATGAGAAGGATGATGATGAAGAAAATGACAAAAACACGAGTAGCGAAGCGCTGTCGTTCGATCAACAAAATATCAGCAGATGTTATTGGTGGAGGATCTGATGAGGGACGAAAGCGTCGTTTGTCATACAAGTTCAATGTCTGCACATAGTTTTTGAACTTCGCATATTTTTGAAGAATACTTCGGCGAGAAATGCATACATTGAGTATGACTTCTCGTCGAATGTCATTAGAATGTCGATGGCAGCAACGATTGATTTTTCGACATAGTTTGACAATGAACGGAGTTAGTATCGTAAGAGTAAGAGAAAGACCATCGATGATGCCAAATATTGTTGCAATAATAAACACACGATTAAAACGCTGTTCAAAAGTATAAGTACATGTGTGTGGTGCACATTGCTGATAGAATGCGGTGAAGTTAGTTTTGTTGATCCACTTTTCGATGAATAGCTGTGAGACGATGTCTTCTAGTTTGGTCTTAGGTGGAAAACGAGTGTTACGCATTGGATCGAGTGGAGTGACGCTACTGAAACGTAAATCGTTTGCTTGAACTGTGGCGTTAAATGAACGCCATTCGATGAGCATTTCAATGCATGATGAGTTGTAGAAACACTCGAGTGTTGATAGCAGAAGAGAGTCGATGGGTAAACAACTTAGAACTAAACCAGGTATAGTCTGATTTGGGCTTTTGTTCCATGTTCCACATTGCGTGGTACAGTAAAAACCTTGTGAACGTCGACAATCAATACTTCGGCCACATGAACAGTTATAATCATAGTGACTATTTGGCAGTAATCGGTATGAAAAAGTACCAATGTTCTTGTATCTGATGATTATAGAATTTGTGTTACCAAGTGCCTGAAGTTGGTTCAGCTGAATGGATGCACGAACCAGTTGAAATATTGCCAGAAATGAGTCAAGAGTCTACAATAATCAAAGATCTTTCTCCATCCTCGATACAAATCTGCAAATTTATCATGATTTGCTTCCGTCGTTGTCGTATGAATCGTGAATATAAACCATGTATATTATCTAAGTACTAGTGATAGCACAATCCTAGTCTATGATAACCTATGTTGCTTCATGCAGAAAAGCTGTGCAACAGCGAACTTCTTAAGGAGGAAAAAGCGAGACTTCATCTACTTCAGATAGTATTCGAAGTACGGTGAAGTATTTGAAGTCTCGATTTTCTCCCTTTGGAACTTCCACTGCTGGGCATCCTCTCTCATATGATCGTTTCTTTTATCTCTGAATAATACGCAATATTATCAAAGTTTTATTACCTGTTGTTGCAATTGATCAATTAGAATGGATGTTTGAATATCGAATGTATCTCTTGACACAACATGTGCATTGATGAATTGCGTTTCACTGAACACGCGTAGTTGATTTCTCACTGTTTCATTCGATAATCCACATAATGTTTGAAGTATGTGAAATAGCCTTGAACCTTCCATTCGAAAATCCAACGAAAACATGAAACCAATAGTCATATTAAAATATGAAAACCAAGCATTATCGTCGATAAACTCGCTCGAACACACTTGATGATATTCGGCTTCGAGATGAATAATCGAAGAATAAGACACAGACAGATGACGACATGGACAGATCAGTGTTCTGCCATATTTCCCATACAATCCTTCATATTCGGTCAAAGTTGGCTCATGTACAGTGATACTTCGCATCTGAACTGATATTGAAGTGTAGAAGACTAACACGATGATTCCAATGATATATGAGATGATGTAGAGTCGTGTTGAATACAATCCATCTGTTTCATCAGACAACAATGGAAACAGATTCAGTGTCTTCAGTTTTGTTTTTATTTTCTGTACAAGAGATGCAAGATACTGCTTTACACCTATTTCATGTAAAATAAAAAATGAATATTGGCATGAAAAGAAACATCTCACTTTGTTGAACAGGTGTTTCATTTTTGTCCACTGTCTTACGAATACATCGACACGTTTGAACACGTCGAATAAGTTTGACAATGAGTGGAGCAGAGAACTTCAACACCATCTTCAAGCCACCAAAAAAGCCAATGAGTTTGACAATGACATAAAGAATATTGAATCGTCGATCATATGAATATGTGCATGAGTGAGGAGAACAACTTTGAAAATAAGCAGTGAAATTGTTGATTTGGTTCCATGATTCGATGAAGAGTTGATCGAGAAGATGTTTGACCGTTGCATTTTGTTGGAAACGAGAGTGAGCAGAGAGCGGAGAGACGAAGTCTAATCCAGGGAGGTACTCTCGAATTTGACCAATGCATGATTGATTGAAGAAACATTCAAGAGTCGATTGAAGTAATGAGTTGTATGGCAGACAACCGACTTTTAGACCAGATATGTTAAAGAGTCTGATTCCATTATGCACAAGCATCGTTGTATTTACAGTCGCATTAGACAATACTAAATTTGTAATTGCAGCTTGTGTAGTGCAATCAATAGCTTCAAGACAATCGCAGATCCCATTCGAAGAAGAATAAAAACGACTGCTGTAGATTAAAGTACTACTATTCGCGTATCCAACGTAAAAGTTTGTCCTCAATCCCAAGTAAATCGCATTGTAGAACATGTTGAACCACAAAAAATCGCTTATATGTTGTATATTGACAATATTTGTTGTTTTTAGTTGTTCTACAAGATGATTCATCTGAGCATCGAATGTTTCGTTTGAGACAACTTCTGAAGTAGTGTAATGTTGTGAGAGGAATTCACTGAAAGAATCATCAGTCATTTGTCGTACTGTTCGACAAAGTAAAGCAAGAATTTGAAAATGAGATGTTGCCATTATTCGATAATCTTCGCTGGAATACTCACTCACATTCGCAGAAGATAATGATGAAATAAATGATTGATTAACTAATCGACTTGTACAAATGGGATGATACTGAGGATCGAGTGAGAGAACTCGATTATGTCGAACAGATGTGTGTGAACATGGGCATGAAAGTGTGCTTGGATACTGTTGAGACAGTTGTGTGAAAGTGGATTCCGAAGGAGACTGAATAGTCACCGAATGAGTTTGAACACTAAGAATGATATAAACTATAATAAGAAGCAGAAGTATGGATAACAGAATGAGGAATATTCGTGTCGATAATAATTGATCAATGAGTGTTGAATCACTTTCATCGCCATAGATGTTTAGTTTTAGAACATAGTTATGTAATTGTTTGATTCTGTTTGTCGGTCTTTTAGTGGCTACTTTCATTATTCAGTAATATAAAATAGTAGATTGTTGTAGCCGAGTCTCTATCGTCACAACTGAGAATTTAATCTCATAAGGGATGTATAAATTTATTATCAGATAAAAGTGTTGCGCAGGTGACAAAATACATAATGTATTTAGGAAATACAGAATAAATGGAAAGAATATTGACTACTGATAAACACAAATCTAACGCGTATGTTCATAAAATCATAGTCAGAAAAGCTTTTGATAAATGCTAATGTTGATCTCCGTACAGCGTGCATTCCTTCATAAAGAAAAAAAACACCGTTCTAATTTGCACATATTTGTTCTCAAATAAATGAGATTTCCCTTGAAATTTTATTGGTCTCTTCTTATCGACTTCAGTAAAGAAACACTTATGACAAATGGATGCATCAATACAAAACTAAATTCTAAGATGAACCACCATAACAAGCAGAAGTGAATGACAGAGTGTATTGGTGTAGAATTACTAGTTTCATACGAAAACTACCCCATATGGCTTTTAGTCAGTACAAGTATGCCGTGAATGTATAAATGACCTTTTGTAGTCAAGACTGTTGCATTAAAACTAAAACAATATGTTTGAAAGTAGTATTTGTCATTTAATCGTTCACCCTTCGCACCATAGATCTTTACTGATAGGTACTAAAATAATTACTAGAGTTATCGAGTAGCTGCCTAATTCGACTTATAATATAAGTGACCGATTCCTAGCACCCTTAGGAATAGAAATAGATTTTGTTTTACTTGTGTATATTCCTTGCTTATTTGAATATCGAAAATTTACTGATTCGTTCAATAAAATCTATCAGAAAAAGAATTCTTTCATCACAAGTTTATTAAAATCAAGACTGTTTCATAAAATATACGCCGAATCTAATCGTTACAACGAGTTACTACAAGAACAATAGACGACCATGAAGCCTAAACAAAACCAATATCCATGATGTTCTCAAGATGAGAGTTTCATGTTTGAAGATGCAGCACAATCGTCACTTTCTTTGTCATTGCCAAAACTGGCTACTTGACGCGCAAGAAGGTGAACGATAAAATGTCGATAAGGCTTATCCACTCTTTCTCCACTAGCCTTACGCTCATCGGTGCCTTCTATTGTTTCGATATTTGTACATGTGAATTCAAAGCCCGATGGTAAAAGTACTTCTTCTTCATGTGGCATCATTGAGATGGCACTGATATCGGTCCCTTGACTAGTGTAATAAGGATTTGGACCCATATCAATTATAAACAATGTGTTACCCTCAAACATATCAGCTACTTGACGCTTTTTCGATGTTGATGTAAAACCAAGCCACATTAACAATCCATCTTTGTGATTTTTTTCCATTTCTTTTCTGTAACGACCAATCATGCGAGGATGTAGCCAAGCGCCTCGATAAAGGATACCTCGATAAGAACGTCCTCGATGTGCTCGTAGATAAAGATATTTTCTGAGCAGATAACAATACGGACCCAGTGTATCGCGATATTTCCGTCGATCAAATTCTCGCAATGCTTCATTCACGAATTTGAACAGAAACTCCGTTCTTGTATAGCAGCGAACTGCACACTCTTCGATTTCGAGTGACTTTGAGCTATTTCGACACGCTTGGAATGCTTGGCATATTGTTGAGGCTTCTGTCGATTTATTTAACCGATCTCCTTCCAAGCGGATGCCGGCAATAGCTGCGTCGACAACGTCTTCTTTTGTGAAATTCGGTCGTTTTTCAGCGAAGTGCTTCTTCCACTCTTGTATCATAAGATGATCACTGTTTCTGTTCGTCGCAAACGGGTGAAAATATGTATCGTTAGAATCAAAAAGACGACGTTGATGGATTTGCATTAAATTGTGTTCACCATATAAACGACGAATTGGACGTTGTACATCAGGATACTGTTCCACATACTGAATACATTTCGCAATGTCAATACAGTAATGTCCGTTCCGAATAAAAATTTTCTGTGCTGTACGGGACATATAGGCTTGTTCTATCGAAACATTCTCTTCNGTGGCGAACATTGTTCAACAAGCATTTATTGAAGCGAAGCGCGCCCATGTATTTGTGAATTCAAAACTGAAAATCACGTCTATTATGATATTTGCCACGCAAGAAAAAACAGAAAAAAAAGCTACATGCAATGCAATAGAAAGGTTTTTTAACAACTATACTGGTTGAGCAAGCAGGGAGAAAACGAACGAACACTTATAAAAAAGACAAGGGTTTAGTATCAACCAGTTCGTGCATATTTATAGAATAGCACATTTTTTTTTGTTTGTTGCTCTACTCGGATGATGCGCATGTTTTTATTAACATAGACAGTACAACATCGAAATATGCATTTTTCCTTTTCGAACGTCTTATTAACTTTGATGTTTAAGAGACATTCTCATTGCAGTTGGTGCGTGACGAATTAGTTGAGTTTGAATCGGATGATCATACAAATTCGTAGCAAAATCTGCTGTGAACTACGAGCCGCGCCTGTTAAAACTTGGTATGTTCCAAGAATTCGACCGAAACTAACACGTAAATGTTGTGGCATAAAAGACGAGAATACTGGCTACCGTTAGAATTAACATATGCTTATGTAAATGTTTTCAACGTGCATTGTATGATTAAGATGATTGAATACGAGATTTATATAGGCTAATGAATTGCTCGACGAATATCCAAACTGCCAATAAGCATCAAAGTGACTGGGATCAGACAGTTACAAAGGACCTAAAATAGAAATGAAAGATTGACTGTTGAGCAAATCAAATTTGCTGTCTACTTGGATAAAAGTTCATGATACAAAATGTAATTTCGTACATGAGCTAAAAGAATCGACGGATTCACATGCGTA
The DNA here is from genome assembly GCA_905250025.1 of Adineta ricciae. Classification (NCBI taxonomy): domain Eukaryota; kingdom Metazoa; phylum Rotifera; class Eurotatoria; order Adinetida; family Adinetidae; genus Adineta; species Adineta ricciae. The sequence continues at coordinate 137,042 of CAJNOJ010000073.1, read as the reverse complement.
AGCTGTAATGCCCGGGGATGAACCGCTAAAGAAAACGGCATTTAGTATATGACTATGTTAAGCAACGCCGATAATTGTTGTAAATAAAGTGGCTAATGCAACATTTCGATATGTACATCACGTATTGGCTTTGAATGGATATCGCGTTCATAAACCATCGATGAATGGTAGTGAATACTAAATACCAAACTGTCAAAATCTAGAACAGATAGCTTGTTGAAACGGCGCGTAGCGTCAATTGCAAGAACGTTATCACACTCACTAGATTACTTATAGTACCCAGAAGAAATATGAAACTCAATCCTGAACGGTACAGATATACTCTCTTTTATATGATTTTTTTCTGATTAATTTGACTTAACTTTCAAAAGAAAACCATAGACTCTTCTGCGCTGCAGTTTATTCAATTGTATATCTTTTTACTTCTAAGCCTTCATATCAAAGTCGACGACAGATGTGCTGACAAATTGACAAACTAATCTTTAAACGACTAGATAATGCTCCTTAGCTCATCAGCACCATCTCCATTTGTATATCAATACCTTTGACGATCATTAAAAAAAGGAAGTACTTTTATTTGTGAATACCGTCAAATGCTCTTTACTGCAAGTTATGAATATTCACCACATGACTGGATACTCTCAGCTCAAAGTCTTTTGACGAGCAGAAGCTTAAATGCGAAGATTATGCTACTGTTAAAGGTTACCTTAAGCTCTATTATCGATACAGATATAAACGAACAAAGTCATGACATAACGTCATCCTGAAAGAGAAGAACAATAACAAGCTCTGCTCTGATATAGATGCATTTCATTGAAGAACGAAAATATGCATACGTATAGAGACTTGAATCATCACGTATGACAGGATTGTTTTTTTTTCATTTTGTTCTTCTATATTCGTCATGTTATCAGAGAATGAAAAATGTTCTCTCGATCTATCTTACGTTTTCTATGTAAATTATGCTATCTCGTTAGTATATAACAAAAACGTCTACTTTTTCATTTGTCATAAACAAAACTAAACCGTTTCACGTATTTGATACGATAATGAGTAACGGCACGCAGTTCTCTCCAACTAAACAGACTGAGCTTGAACATTTCTGGTTTGATTCAAGGATCTGGAATGACTTTCAATATCGCGATGGTGATATCGTTATTGACACGTTTCCAAAATGTGGCACGACATGGATGCAACAAATCATTGCTCAATTGATATTCAACGGAGTAGAAAACATCCAAATCAATCGTATTTCCCCATGGCTTGACTTTCGTTTCAATAAAGATCTATTCGGTTCAGACGAAAAGCTTCTGCAAGAACTCGAACAGCAAACACATCGAAGGTTCATTAAAACTCATTTACCTTTCCATGCACTAGTCTATTCTCTGCAAGCCAAGTACATTTTTGTCGCTCGAGATGGTCGGGATGTTGCATGTAGTTCTTACAACCACCAAATTAATATGACGGTTACAGATTCAAAGAAACCGAATTCAGTTCATGAAGTTTTTCAGAATGAAATCTTGGGTAATTCAAATATGTCCTTCTTTGCACATTTGAGATCATGGTGGAACATGCGCCATTTAGCAAACATACTTTTCATTCATTACTATCAACTAAAAACAGACTTACCCAATGAAATCAAACGAATTGCAACGTTTCTCGATATCGATATTGATCCTTCGCGATGGAATGATATTTTACAACATTGCTCGTTCGATTATATGCAAGCAAATGCTGATAGAATGGTGGACAATACAATGTATGTCGGTGGTGCGAGAACATTTTTCTGTAAAGGAACAAATAATCAATGGAAAGGTATCCTAACAGATGAGGATAGTACGAATTATCAAAAACGCGTTAGAGAAGAATTAGATGACGAAGGCGCTCGTTGGATTCTGACGGGTGAATTGACAGAATGATGAAATCGTCTTTATCTGTGTATTCGTTCAAAACCAATAAAAAAAATCAGAAAGAAAAAGCAACCATTTTGCAGCTTCTAAATCGATTTTATTTTATGTAGGTGAGCAGAAGTAAATACGAGTTTAAGTAGGGTAGCGGAGCGACAGAAATAGCTGTGATACAATGCAAAACGCAGGTATATTATATTCTTACTATACAAAAAAGAAACGAATGGAATCAGCGGTAGGAGTCTACAAGAAGGCAGTTGAACTAAATGGACACGATAATTGTTTTTCTGCCATTTTATTGATGACGTTGTGTTTTACTGAAGGACTCGTTTGAGTTAAAATTGACATTCGTTCGCTCAGGTCATCATCATCATCATCAAACATGATATCAGGCACTTTCGGATTGGTATGTATAGGAACGTCCGAATCGAGTTTAACAAGTTCTTCCTGGTTTTCTATCTGAGAATTATAAACGTTAATGGACTGTTTTCTGGTTGTTTCGAGAAGTGAAAGATAAACCGGCGTTGGACCGAGGAGATAGTAAGTCTCCATGAAACCTTTGCCCTATTCGAAAGTTTTAGATAAGCGATGTATACCAAGAGATGAACTAACCTTCATTTCAGTTTTCCCTCGGCAAACTGTTTCAAAGTAGATTGAATCCTTCAAGAGTTCGTAAGACGCAGCACTAAACTGGATCTTTCCAATCTGAGTCAGCAATCAGAAATGAAATTTTAGAAGATAAACAGGGGAAAACCTACTTCACCACATGTTGCCACGCGACTAGCCTGAGAAATAGATAGTTACTTTTGTGTCTTTCGGTAAAGCATAGACTCACTGTGTTGACTGTATCGCCGAAGAGACAGTACTGGTAGTTACGATGGCCAACAATTCCACCAACAGCTGGGCCCGAATGAAAACCTGTTCTTACAAATAAGGGACACCTGAGTTTTGATTATATCGTAAAAGATTTACCGAATTTCATTCGAAATGGTTGTCTTGTTAACGGATTGATCATGGATCGTGAAGCAGTCAGTAACTCGAGAGCAAGTGCACAGATAATTTCGGCTTGATTAAAATTGTACGGATTCTTTGAGTTTTGACGAGCGAGGTTACTCTTGCGTGCGCTCTCGACATATTCTTCTCCCACCTCATTCTGTAGATGATTCGTGCTGGACGAACGACTGCGTGAAGTATTGGGATCATCACCGATCGATGAAGACGTTGTATTGAGACTCTACGAACACTACTTTGCCCGATTCCGCGATTAGTCAAACTTACCACGTTTGAATTATGTCGATTGCTATACGCATTCCGATCTTGAATACCAGCTACAATCAAATAACTCGAATCAGCCTTTGTTTCAACCTAAAATGAACACAAAGAGATTGATTCGTTGAATACAATGGCTTTTCGCCCGAGCGAACTTTGTAGACGTCGAATTTATCTGAACATGTGTCAAAGACATTGACTGTTCTGTTGATACAATCCACGACTTGTTCTGGCGACATTTTTTGAATGATTTCTTTCATATCAATCGAGTACCCAAAGAGAACGGTTAACAGTTTGTGTGACTACGAATATCAAAGACAAATTGTTTGCTTCTTTTCACGAAGAACTTACTTCGCAGATGGAATTTGCAAGTACACCTTGCTGTAGCATCTTTGCAATATGCCGCGGCATTAGTGAATAGAGAAGACGTTTCCCCTTTTCACGATATTGACGTAGTTCATTTCTTGAATGTTGTAATTTCGTTATCCATGCATGTTGCTGAAGTAAAAGATCTTTAAATATGGATCTAACGAAAATCGAACGCTCTCTTACTTTGTCGATTGCTGCTTGCAATTGCCTTGCATGCTGAATACCACTGATCAAAATTTCGCTACTACCATCGTAGAAGTTCAAATCGCTGAGATATAATCCAATAGAAAGCATCTCTTCTACTGTACTCAGCCTACAAACAAGAAATATGTTACTGTCGAGCTGGTTACAACGCTGAGTAGCTATCGCAGCTTTTCATCATGTCGTCTCTTCGAACAAAATAGACTTACATTGGGTGACAAAGGAAGGCCAATTTGTTCCATGATGGAATGTATTTCATTTGGCCTTTTAACTTAATTGATCCGGCACTAGTCGATGGAGATTTACCATTATTTGTATTTTGATCCTTTATTGTACGATTCTTTGCCAGCTTGTTCAGTTCTGGTTTCAAAGGAATACAGTTCTGCATAACGAAGATAACCGACTTTCCGTACTTCAGAAACTGAAAATGAAGAAGATCATATAAGACAGGTGATTTCAGAGACAGTTAAAGTGAAAAATGGAAACCTTTTCCCATTCGATGTGCAGAATGTCAGGCCTAACCAAAGTAAAGACATCACTAATGTGTTTACCGACGACACGGCTGTCATCAGTGAACAAACTTTGAAGACGCGGTCCAAGTTGACTGATTCGCATCTCCGAGTCAATCACGACACAGAATGGAAAAATCTAAGAAAAGAGCGCTGGGTTATTGGACGTGACAGAAGAAACTCGTTCAGTCGAAACTTACTTTGAAAAACGTCGAGCCTGTAACGTTTGTCAGCGAAAGCTGTTTTGTTAGATGAGAAGTCGTCTGTTTTATGACGTGATTATTAAAGTCTACTCGGAACATGATCCGAGTATCTAAAATGAAACGTGAACTCTGATTAAGAATGGAAATATGTTTCTTCTGAAATACTCACATTCACTTGTTGACAGATCTTCTTGTGCCGTTACTTGAATATCTTGATCGTAGAATTTCTTCGCACATTCACGGAGTTGCCCGACAACATAGTGTTCAAAACCACGACGGCGTGTTCTTGGAAAAATAAGAGTACAAACAGATGGGAGACTTATTTGAGTGGACTTACTTATACATCATCACAACTCCACGTTCATCTTCCTCTGCAACACTGAACAATGGTGACTTCATTTGTGGGTAGGAAAACCGATTTGAATCATGCAATTGATCGATTGCATGAAGAAAATCTCCAAAATGTCTGCCAGCGACTCGTAAAATCTTATCGTAACCGTAAGTTGTAAAGTATCGAATGAAACACTTGCCAAAGAACTCCATGTAGTAATCAGGCGAACCTTCACGCATAACACTAGTCAAGCCTAAATAGAACAAATCGCCGTCACACATCACGGTGCGTTTTAGACGCTAAATTTTTCTGTTTTTCCTTAATTCGAGTATCACATATCTAGGTTCTCTCCTTTCTTATACGGCCTTATCCTACGCTAGTTTACATAACAGAACAGATTAAGTATTAAATTACGGTAAGACTATAACTTCGAATCTCTACATTATTATTTTTAATTATTCTCTATAATCGACTGAGATCTTTTGCGTGTGATAATTGAAAACGAAACAAATTAAAAAATCATCTTATATTTGAGGGTCTCCGTCTGAAGAAAAGATTTTCCGAAGTCCTTCTTGCAAAGCAACGTTAAGCGTTTCTCACGATCTAAATAGAGTTTGAAAATATATAGATCTTAGATTATAGATTGTTTGTACCGTACAAAACGTAAAGAAAACAAAATGAACTCACATTCCGCGATTCTTTGAAGGGTATCTTCATTGTATCTACCAAGTCTGGTAAATGTTTCATGTTGAAAACCAAGTTCTTGTACGATCCTTTTCCATGTCTCATGTCCATAAGCAACTATAATTCCATCACGGCAACTTTCCAGTAGAAGACCGTAGAGCATCTTCTTTTTCAAAATGATCCAATTGCGCACTGTCTCAACCGGTGAAGGTGTTGGATGTTCGAATAAATTATAGAGGAACGAGAGGAAGACAGATGAAACACAAGACGTTTTATACTTTCCTTTGTTAAGCGAAGAGAGCAGAGTGAGAGCAAAATATAAACAACATTTCCTGCTCTTAAAAGGGTATAATGCAACGATGATCTATCTTTTTCTTTGTTCTGTCGAGCTTTAAGACAAACGGATGTGCTTTATTTCTGTGCAGTTGATAGTGAAGTGTAAAGAGAGAAATTTCCTTCAGGAGAGTATCTTTTTTCCGGAGATGACGTCGGATAAACATAGTTTGCATTTTAACATTTCGATGCACCGATTTCCTGTCGTTATATAATTGTAGATGACATGTCACCTTGTCCCCATGAAAAAAATTTTCGATCGAAACCCCGGTAAATAACGGTGTGAGAGAACATTGGTATTATAGGTTTAATTGAACGCCGAAAGTCAGACTTTTTACTAGGTTTCCTCACACTGGCTGAAGTCGCGGCTTGTGGATAACCTTGTTATTAGCAGTTTAAAAGAAACAGTTCTCCATCATAGTGGTATATTATCTCGGCCATCTATCTCACTATCATCTACTATCTCCGCGCGGTCGGCTCAAATATATAGCATTACATATTTTTTTATTCTTCTTCCTTTCGTTAAATTCGAACTACTTACCTTATGATCGTAGTTCAGTAATTCCCTTGAACGATCTGATGATGATCATATTAAGATTGAATGGAATAGTCTATCCTATCTGTATAGAGAAACTTTCTAATTTCGGTCGACATGTAGCCTTTACTGGTCGATTTATATGAGTCTCACGAGTACTGGAAATGTCTGATAACTTCACAAATTTTCAAACTTCTCCAGATGCTCATATTGACGATAAACTACGAGCGATGTAGCTAGAAGACTTCTATTTATCGCCTATATTGATTGTTAGTAATGTGTAAGTAAACAATCTGTCTTGGTAAATTTTATAACCAGACGAAAAAATCTATTCATTAGAATGTTGTAGCTGAATGATCGTAATACTGCGAGTTGTTAAATGCCCCAACGATTTGAGAGATCATAAATGATTATACCTGAATATAACACATGGATACTATTTAGTACAAGTATCTCAAGTATATCTATCCAAAAACTATTTAAGGCCTTTGTCTGAGTTTCAACTATATCAAATCTGATCAGTATTTTCAGCTATTTTAGAACTAATGTTTTACCAAAATACGTATATAAGACCAAATAAACGTTTCTTATGTCTTTATGTAACTCTAAAGATGAATAGTTTTTAAATAGGTGAATTCATTTGTACAAAAGTCGTTCTTCTTTGAATCTCGTCAAGTTAAAATGCAATACAGATAATAATAGTGAAGAGGTTGCATTTATTATAGTTTGATACAAAACAACAATTGCGTTTGTATTTTCCAATAGGTTTTTCTGATAAAACATGCAATTCACTAAGTAGAGGAAATGAATCTATTTGAGTTTGGATTCTTTTTTTTATCGCGCCGTGACGTCACGTATCAAAGCTTTTGCGATACAATCCCATATCCGAAGTATACGAAAAATCTGACTAAAAATAAGAATCAAATTACTCAGGACACTGATATCTTTTGAGAAAATATGAAGATCACGGTTCACAGTGGAAAGCTCGTAGAATATGAATCTGTGGAAGATGGCGCTTAATCTCAAATACCGCTACCTAGTCTACATTTCATCGGACATTTTCGATACCGCCGACTTGAACGGTGATAATGTTATGAATTATTTTGAATATACCACGATAAATTTATGTTGCGATGCACCACATCGTGACCTTCAACGATATACCCGCAACCATTATGTTGTTTGGATCATCTAGTGTCGCAGGAACATGAACGGGGCGTTGTCAATACAGAACAGGAGTGTTCTATTAGTAACAGTCATGACATGTGATATTTGAAGAATATTTTCCATTGGTTGTGCAATTCTACGTACATATTCTTTTTTCTTATCGAACGAGAAAAAGCTTTCACAAGCACTTCGCAATTCTATTGCTATAAATAATAAAGAAACCAAGTCAGCTTTTTCAATACAATGTCGTCGAAAAGTGTTTCATTACAGAATGGTCCTCTCTATCGTATTCCTCCGTACTACTACATTCATGTATTAGATCAAAATACAAGTGTGACACGATTGGAAATCGGCCCGAAAATATTTTTCAAACAGGATAATGAAACACTTACTATGGGGCCAGAAAAAATGATTACAATACCACCGAGACATTACTGTATCATAGAAAATCCTGTTATTAAAAATCAAACGGGTCAAATTGAATTGGACAAAAACGGACAAGTGAAATTGTCGCATGGGGATGTCGCCATTCGATTGCATGAAGATTATCAGGAACCATTTCCTTTGTATCCTGGTGAAATTTTAAAACAAGTATAATACGACTTTAGTTATACATATATTCTTGATGAATCTGTTTCAGCCGGCGACTGAGTTGAAATACGTAGCAGCGAACTCGGCAGTACGGTTGAAAGCAATTCTCGACTTCGATGACCATGGCGAAGTACGGAAAGCTGGCGACGAATGGTTATTTGAAGGACCAGGTAAATGATCTATAAGAAAGTTTGTGACGATGGAAATACTCTTGGCTTATTTAGGTACCTATATACCACGGAAAGAAGTGACGATTGAAGAACGCATCGGCGCGACGATTATTGGTCCGAATCAAGCCATAAAACTGTGTGCAAAAAAAGAATTGGTCGATCGTCTTGGCCAACGACGCGTGACCGGTGAGAATTGGTTAGTGAAGAAACCGGGTGCGTATTTACCGCTGGCATACGAAACAGTTGTCAACGTCGAAAATGCTCATGTGTTAACAAACAAAAAGGCTTTGCATTTGCGTGCTCTGAAAACATTTACAGATGATTTTAATCAAACCCGAAATAACGGCGATGAATGGCTGATAACATGTGAACAAACAGAAGCACACATATTAAATGTTTACGAAGAACTAATTAAAACTGTGGACATCGTCGTCTTGAACTCGAGACAGTATTGTGTTATTTTAAATCCAGTTGGAGGTAAAATTGTCTTTGATAAGAAAGGAGGTTTCAATTCAGGTTTCATTTTTTTACAGCTGATGGAAAGAATCAGTTGGGAAAAAAGAAATTAGTTGTCGGCGAAAAGTCGTTTTTTCTTCAACCGGATGAACGACTGGAGAAAGGAATTCAAGATATTTATATCTTGGAAGAAGACGAGGGTCTGATTCTCAGATGTACCGAGCCCTTTGAAGATGGTATTGACAAAGTATCGCGAATAGCAGGTAAATCTTTGTTCTGAGCGATCGACTATACCATTCTAATATCAAAGGTGATCGATGGCTTCTTCGAGGACCGAGAGAATACATTCCTCCTACTCAAGTCGAAGTATTACTACGAAGAAAAGCGATCGCACTAGGTAAGTGACTTTTCTTCAAATCAGCACGTATAATCTTCGTTGCTCTCTCTCTCTCTCTCTCTCTCTCCCTAGACGAGAATGAAGGTATCTATGTGCGTGACACGAAAACAGGTCGTGCTCGAGCTGTCATCGGCAAAACTTATATACTAACCGAACACGAAGAATTATGGGAAAAAGAGTTACCTGCAAGAATCGAATCTTTTCTGGAGAAAGAATCATTAATGAATCGATATCTCAGTTCAAAAGATGCAGATAAGAAAACAACAAAACGCGATCGATGGAAAGTAGTTACGTACTGTGTGCCGCAGAATGACGTTGTGCAGATTTATGACTATAAAATTAAAGAATCGAGAATTGTTTTTGGACCGGATTTAGTCATGTTAGGTCCTGATGAACAATTCACCTGTATTAACCTGACAGGATCGGCGATTGTTTCTTTGCTTTACATTGCATCCTTGTCTGTGCTTTTTTGGTGTCAGAAGCTAACAAGAAACAAACCGGTTTTCTTTGGCGGTGTGATTTTAGTTGTTGGCTGGTTGATTTTTCGTCGTTTCTTTCGATTTTGAATAATAAAATATTTATTTGCTTACATTGAATCATGTGTATAGTTGGAAGTTTCATTCATTCATTCCTTGCTCGTCGCGAACGTACATGCATGTGTGATGTCAGAAACTCTAGAAGTAGTTCTGCACAAATTTTATTTTACACAATCAGATCACGTTATCGCGCTCAATGAAGATCAGCTCAAATGCGTTCCCTATTTAAATGCAATGGTGGAAAATGCACAGCGATTTTCTTGGCGTCGAAATCAAGATAATGCATTTATTCTGGATGATTTAATACAATATTCGTCGCTAAAACCTATTTTATCTGCTGTGCACAGTAGAAGTTCATCGCATCTCTTCACCAAGTTACCACGATATGTAGACGTCTTCGACGTCCTTCAATTGTATGAATACATGTCTTTTGATCCCATGCCAGTTCCTTCCTTGAGACCAACATTAGGAATGTATATAGAGGATTTAGAGTTATTTTCAAAAAGACGCCGATACGTTAGTTCACCCGAAGTACAAAATACAGCTGTAGAGTTTATCGTCGCTATTGCTAATGGAAGATATGAAATAGACAATATCAAAACGGTCAAAATTATTTTCGATCTACTTGTGGATATTCTGCATTTTGTATCTGTATTTGGTCCACGTTTACGTTATCACACATTGGTGATAATAGAGAACTGCTGCCCACAAATCTTCACTCGCGATCAACGTGCTATGCTGCTTGCGTATAGGCGAAGTTTAGAAGTATTGGACGATACGGACGATTGTGTCAACGTTGGTTTAACATATGAATACGTATTTGAACGACAATGCAACTATGTTATGAGTCTTGACAGAGGTTGGCTTTCGAAGCCTGTACTAACCAATGTGTTCCCACTCTACACGCGTTTTTTGGGTCGTCATTTTTTGAGACCGAAAGGGCGTCAGAATAAGAACCACTGCTATGCTATTTACCATTACCTTTCATCATGGTCTCCATATATGCTTTCCACATGCGAGCGATGCATAACACAAACTATACTCCAATTTCCCTCCAAGCTCAAGAAAGCACAACCGCTGCGTTCGTGTGGGAATTTACACCTTTGGGCTAAAATGGCAATCAACGCCAATTCTATTGAAGATTTGCCGATCATGGAATTGCATATTTCTGGATACTCACTTGAACTGAAGCATTTGAGTTACAAAGTGAAAACCTGTTTGATGGGATGCTGCACCACTCTTCAAAATGCGAAGAACAAACGCGAAAAACGAATGACTTACTCTGGTCGCGCCTGTCATCTACTCAAAGCACCAGCTGTTGATAAGTTCAAGAATAAATACAATGTCAAATTACAAAAATATCGATGAAAACTGTTGCACAGATTTTGATATACCTTTAATCAAATAAAAAACAATCATTTTCATGTTTTTCTATTTATTTGTGAGCAATATTTTCAATAATGTACACTAATTTGTGTACAGCTAGCGTAGGCTTAGGATTTTTATTCTCATTAAAGTTTGATCTGAAAGATGGATAAGTGGCATGAATCGTTTAATTTCGAAACTAGAACTTATAGTATATAAGACACTCATACGATTATCATCTCTCGAACATGAGATGGGACGAAAAAGACAATCTTGAGCTGTTGATAGCCAATATTTTGCAGAAAAATCATGTAATTACAAAGTTGCATTCAAAACATCTCTAAGGTCTTTACTTAGAAATATTAACAGCACGGAAACGTCTCGGCATTCAATATTAGCTCTAATGAATATTCAGAAACAACAATTTTGCACATCAAATTATAGTCAAACAAAGAATAGAAGAGAATTTCCAAGTTATCATATAAGAAAAAGTTGATTATAACGAAGAAGACGCCAAAATGCTTATTGATTCATTTCCAATGAAAATAAGATATGAAAAAATATATATTTATGGAATGGAGCTGTAATCCGTTTTCTTATTCGTTATCTTTCCGAATATAAATCTCGTTCCTGCCAACGCATAACCAGGTAATGAAATCCAGAAAGTACGGTGTGGAAGCATATCCAATCCAGTAGCTTGTCGTTTGAATTTATTAAACACCATAAAACCAATCAAGTAGATACACAGCAACGCGAACAATACGATGATGAAGACTAAACCTCCACTGATTCCATCATTCGCTGTCGAACCAGAACCGCCTAGATAAAGTCGAATATTGAACTTGAGAAAAGTATTCAACTAAACTAGAACCTTTACATCCATCCCAACAGGCACATTTCGAAGACAATGTCATACTGTAAATGCGTTTGACTGTATCAAGGCCTTGAACGTCCAATCTATTAGATTCCTTTGGGCCGAGACATTTTAAAGTGACTTCTAATGTTCGTTCGGTAGTTTTATACACTAATGTCGGTAGTTCTTGACCTAGATTGGTTCTCCATTGCACACTGTTCTGTGTACCTAATGAATATGTTAGCTTCGGATCGGTCTGATGTGCTAAAAAGAAAAATTAATCTTTGACATTCAGTGCAAATGGTGCTCGCACCTTGACAAGCAGCGACATCTAGGCAATTTACTTGAGTGAACGAATAACAAGGATTGTATGAATAAACTAAAACAGAATATATTTTCTAAGGAATCTTTTGACTGCTCATTACCATGACCGTCACTTATTTGCGGAAGAACGTCTTTCCATGCAGGTGTGCCATCCTTGCGTCCAACGCTTGTTAAATCAATGATACCTTTTGGATTGAGATCATATATACAAGGATCCACTGCACTCGATATGTTTATTCGGTTAAAAATGAAGATAAATGAAAGAAAAACGGCAAAATCCTTTTCAAAACACATCCTTACTGTTGTTGTGAAGCTGAATCAACTTATCTCATCAAAGTATTATACAAAGAAAGTAAAACAAAACTCTTGATAAAATGATAAGTCACTCTGTCAGTGCAATTAGTAATCGTATCTATTCTTTGTTTGCCGAGCGTTTATAACTTTTTCGAATTTCTTCGTTACGTTTCAAAGTAACAACGTGAATTTGAGCTTTAAGATAAGCAATACGATCTCCAATGTGACGATCGTAGGAGCTTCCAGCATGTGAACCTTTTGATCGAAGTGTCTCGAGTTCGGATTGCATCTGACGAATATTTTCGTTATGGTCGTTGATATTCTCCGGTCCTGCCATTGATCAAATCTTTGTCCTAAAAGAAAAACAAATCTTGGTTCGTGTTTTCATCGCTATGAAACAAAGTGAAAAGCACATCTGCATCAAAGAAATGTATTTTAATAACATCAGTTTTTTCTTTGGCGAACGTATGTCGTGCTTAATAGTCAGAGAAAACATGTGTGAATGTTTTGTCGCTTGATTTTTATTTAAGTAATGTTATAGTTGAAGTGTTAATATTAAAAAAAATAGAGAAAATTTTTAGTTTGATTATTTCTTGGGTGTTTTTGTTTTGTTGTTCTTTTTTTCATCTGGACGAATTCGTTCTTGACGCGTTTCTGTATCCGAAGTCAAACCTTGTTCTTTCTTCTCCCATTCAGACCGTTCTTTTTGATTGTGTGGACCAGCCTGCTCCGACGCATCTTTTATCGTATTCGAAGACTTGCTTTTATTCGATACAAACAGCCGTGTTTGAATCAGTAAAGATCGAGATAATTGAGATTGAAAGATAAGTCTAGAAGCCGACGGTAACATATTTTGAGTTTCGAGTATACTAAAAACGAAATTATAGGATCATTGTGACATTGAGAACGAAAAAGAAATGTATGCCTTGTGATACAATTGAACTTGTACAACGAATGAAAATACATACGTTCTTTTCTTTAATCGCATTGTATATTCAACTGTGGTATGACACGACATCTGTAGAATCGTCTCGTTTTTTTTATATAAGCATTAACAATAGATACAAAACTATGATTTAGGATAGAATTAAAAATGGATTTCAAGCATTGTTAATGTACCAAAATGTCAAATTGAATACACTGAAGTGAAATGAAAAGTCTCATTTAGATCGTTTGAGCAAAAAAAATTTCTCATAACCATTGGCAGTCACTTTTTCACACATGTTCAAATAGTTATGAAGACCACCAGCATAACGCATGCAAGAACTTGGTTTGATTAAAATATTCGAGTCATTGCCGGCAAAACTGTCTGCGGAATATGACAGCTGGCTAGCAACTAAATCGACATGGTCCATCCAGGCATTTTGCCCGTCGATTTTAGCTTCTATACTATCAATATTATGCGTGTTCAGATAATCAATACATTTAATTATCCATTTGACGTTTTCCTCAATATGAGGAATCATATTGCTCAAGTTAATAGGACTACCGGGTCCAGTTATAGTAAACAGGTTTGGAAAATCGGCAATCATGATGCCGAGTAATGTCCGTGGTCTGATTGACCATTTCTCGCGAAGTGTTTGTTTTGACCGACCTTGAATATCGATATTGAGTAGAGATCCAATTACTGCGTCGAACCCGGTAGCGAGAACAAGGTCATCAATTTCGTAGAGTTTATTGTCGATTAGAATACCTTTTGCTGTAATTTTATCGATAGTTGTGTGACGGATATCGACCAGTGTAACATTTTTGAGATTAAATGTATCATAATATTCACCAGCAACACAAGGACGTTTCGTACCAAATAAATGGTCGTACGGTAATAAAGCAGCGGCAAGTACAGGATCTCTAACGATTTCGCGTATTTTTTCATGAATTAGACAAGTTATTGTTTGTTTGATAGTATTATCAGTCAACCGACCTTTGAATGCTGTGAAAAACGAAAGACCTCCTCTTTGCCATGCGATCTCAAATCGTTCTCTGTCAGTCATGTTTACGCGCAAAGCGTCATCGTCGTAATCGTAGAAGATACCACCAGGTGACTGCAACATTTGAGATCGACGCTGATTGTAATTAGACTTCCAATCTTTCTCGTATTCAGCATCCACAGGTTTAGTGTCTGTTGGAATCACGAAATTTGGTGTTCGTTGAATCACGTACAGATGAGCAGCTTGTTTCGCAATCATTGGAATGCACTGTACACCTGATGCTCCTGTACCGATAACAGCTACTCGACGACCAATGAAACTGACGTCGTTTTTCGGCCAATTAGTGGTTCTATAAACATTACCTTTAAATTGGTCAAGTCCCGCAATTTTAGGGTCTCTAGCAACTGAAAGACAGCCCGTTGCCATAACACAATACTTAGCAGATACACGATTGTTATGATCGGTTGTTATCGTCCATTTTGATTGATTTTCATTATAGACCATGCTAGTCACACGTGCATTAAGTTGAATATCTTTGTTTAAGTCAAATTTATCAGCGACATGATTAAGATAACGAAGAATTTCTGGTTGCCGAGCGAAACGTTCAGACCAATGCCAATCTTGTTGCAATTCATCACTGAACGAATAGGAATACTGCATACTTTCAATGTCACATCGTGCGCCAGGATATCGATTTAAATTCCAAGTACCTCCAATCTCATCAGCTGCTTCATAGACTTTTGTTGAATACCCTCGTTTACGTAACTCGTGCAACATGAATAAGCCGGCGAAACCACTTCCAACGATAACGACATCGAATGCATCGGAACCACGCGTCACGCCATTAGTATTTTGTTGCATATTCATTGCTTTATCCATATCACCCTACGAAACATAAAAAGCAGACAAGTAAAAACTACTGTTATATATCACTTCCTCTTTCGGACTCTGATTTCTAGTATGTTGGCCAAAGTTCAGTATGACCTTGCACTAAATACGTCGATGAAAAAAAAACGACGAAATAAAATATTCGGTAAAACCGATTATGAACAAAAAAAGCGTATTCTCATCGCGTTTTCTTATCGATAATTATCGAAAAATACAACCACGCGGAAGAAAAATCTATCGACAATAGATTTTGTTTTTCTCCCCACCCTACTCTACAAATATGTATTAATGTTACTAGACTGTGATGAAAATGAGAGTAAATATTTTACCTACGCATATCCTTCTAGCGTGACAGAATAGTGTAAACAATCATATGGAAAAGCAATCAATACGTTATGATTCACTATCAATCAAGCAATTAGATGACTTTTAATAAGTTTTGTTGTTCTGTTGCGTTAATAAGGTGAGTTCTTCATCAGGAAAACAGTCTTGGCGTTCACTTCAATCTATAGGATTTTATTTCAGGAGATTTTCCATAAATCAGAAAAAAGTTCACGATATTAACGTTCGCTATAACAGTACGAATACAAGAAAAAATCTATTGAAACGCTTTAACGTTGTCCTTGATCCATTGTTCAAGTGTGCGTAGTGGTCGACCGGTAATAAGAGCGATTTCAGGAGTAGTAGTATCACAAATATTTTTGGAAGCCACCATTGTAAAGTTATATACAATCGAATGCGGTAGACCCATGCCAGTCAAAAATTTATATAAGTCTTCGTATGATTGTTGTTCATACGTAATAGGTCTACCTAAAACTTTCGTGAAGATGGCTGCTCGCTGTTCATTACTTAAAGCTTCAGTGCCAAGTTCATAGATATTCCGGTCATGTTTGTCAACGGGTTCACTTAGAACGGCTACAGCACAGTCCGCGATATCTAACCAGTGAAAAACAGAAAAATAATAAAATTCATCATTATCTTTGTTTTAACATACCTCTCGTATCGATCCATGTTACTACTGATGACGGTGCTCCACATGAGACGAGCTTGTTCGCTCTCTTGATCTGGTGCACATCACTCATGAAATGATTGCTCATGAACGTTCCAGGACGAAGTACTACAAGAGAACGTTGTGCTGGATTTTCGTCTGCCAGTTTCCAAAGCTTTTCTTCAGCTGCTGTGTGCATATAACCAATGATACCTTTTCGTCCGTAGCTGCTGACAAAAGCCGAGGAGAGATCAACAATTTGTCGAACACCTTGCTCAAAAGCGATCTTCGCGAAGGTTTCCTTCACTTCACTCATATCTGTTGGTTTACTATGAACAGCAGCGAATAGAAGAAATAGACGAGTATGACCTTGAATTGCTTTTGTAAATGCATCAACGGACGAATAATCACCAACGACGAATTTCAAACGTCCAGTGCTGCATTCATCTTTGAACAAATCTTTTGCTTTGTTTTCATCTCGTACAAATGCTGTTGTATTGATTCCTTTTTCGATGAGACCGCGAACGATATCACCGCCGATATTTCCAGTTGCACCAGTAACAAACACGCGTTCTTTGCTTGCTGACATTCTGATGATAAAGAAAAGAAAAAGAAACGTTTTTATACTGTTCGTTCTTCCCTCGATGCGGCCGATGTTGTGTAGAAGAGGAGGAAAAACAACTAACAGCACGAGCGTAACCAAAGTACGTTGTAGTATGCACTCACACATTACGAAACATCATCGATGTTGAGTAAAAATTTTCGTATGGTCATGTCAGTTAATTATATCAAGAAGAACTGATACGTTCATTTTAACGACATGTTTTATTTCTTGTTCGTTTTGGTTGAAGATGAGTTGAGGAGTGTTAATGAGCCGTTCGTGTGCATGTTTTATGCACTTTTTATCGATATGTCAGATCTTTAATTTTCATTGAGATATCTCATTATCAAACATCACGCAAAATAGTTGACGTAACATGAAAGCTGCTTTATGAACAGAAACTGAAATATAATTGCTGGACCGGTCTATATATATATATAAAAGTATAAGTTCTGCTTTTTCATCTGTAAAATAGTGCACATTCCAGATCCAATCGATTCCACGATTGTAGCTGATAAATACCTCACTAATCTCTCAAACATTCTTTTACATCGATTATTATTATTGATGTTTGTGTTCTACTACAAAAAACCTGCTTTAGCATAAATTTACAATACTCATCAACTAGATTTCTCCTTACTGTCACTATTGAATAGTGAAAAGTAGTGCACCGTTTTCTCCAGTACAGGAGTGAAGATCATAATGGATTTCAACACATTTATTGGATAGAAATATTTCATGAACTGTCTTAGGACATTTGATTTGACTTTATTCAAATCAACCATCACTTCATATTTATAATTTTCGAAAGAACTATACAGCTGGAATAAAAAATAAAATATCATCACCCATATCGTCAAAAATTTAACTCAAACGCTGTACAACTTTACTTCAGAATACTGAATGCAATCTGCTTTCCGTCTTTTACCAGAAACTAAGAAACGGTAGCTTGAATATTCGACTATGTTATCAAAATACTGTATTGGACCACACTTTCGTCTGCCAGGATCTAAAAGAAGTCCACTAGGACCATCGTAAAGCAATGTCCAGCTAGCACCAAGAGTAAGATTGGTTCCTGTTGAATTACTTCCTTCCAGTGATACAATAATCGGATCACGTTCTAAGAGATCATTGGCTGTACAAACTCTCAATCCATTGACTAATGTTGAACCAGTTTCTAATTTCAGAAAGAAACCGGTACGCAAGCCACAACCATGGTCGTCGTCATACGAAGTTCCTTCAGAGCATGGTCCAAAGCTTACATACTTAGTGCTTACATTACCATCACATGCTTTGCCTGGTGATTCATGTGTTATGTATTGGCCAATGCCCTTGCCGGGGGTTGCTGCCTTGCTATCGTCACCGACGGATGTGTTGTATACACCATAGACAATCCCTTGGACAGCATCCGTTGGTATTGGATCTATAAACGAATTAGGATTCAATTATCTGAAATATATCTTTGAAACTAAGCTGAGAGAGTGGTAGGAACTCAAACACATCTGAATAATACTGTTAAAAATATAGGTATCTTTTCCAGTCAGAAAGAAGTACCTGGTTCTTTTGTTGTAGTGCTTGTTAATGTTGATGCTGATGAAGTTGAGAATGTTACTTTACTATTTCTTGGTGTTGATGGTTGGTGTTTATTCTTTTTCAAAATCGTGGTTGGTAGCAAAATACCAACGGTGACTATCGCTGCAACTATAACCAATAATATAATGCCCAGTATCTTTCGATTTTGCATTCGACTATATCTAATAGAAAGTATATCTGTATTTTTCTTATTTCATACTATTCCCAAAACTCCTACGATGATTTCACCGATTTGTTCGTTTCCTTTTTCATCAGCTTGGGATTCTTTGCATCAAATCAGAATATACAAATAAAAGAATGATTTCACTTATATGAAGACTATGTTCAAGGACGTCTGTGACATAAGCATAACTCACTCTCGTCGTCGACATGGTCGGTCTGCTGACGAAGCGAATGCTTTTATACAGTAAATTTAGATGGTAAAACAAAATGAAATTCTCTCTTGTTTTCCTGAGGAAAAATCATGCTTTTTTTGACATAAAGATTGAGGATTAGTCTGTATTATTTTAGTTTCTTATTTGTCAAATATAATAGAATTTATTATTTAACAACAATTAATCATTATAGGGCGAATACGTGTGCCTGAAAAGTTATTCGTTATATATATATTTTTACAGTAATACTCTGGTCTTTTTCACCACTACTCCATTAGCAAACACACGTTCTTTATTTATCGATATAACAATGAAGAAAATCGTGAAAAGCAGTGCTCTTTATGACGAGAACATATAGTCACGCAAAGAAAGGTGAATCATAATACTACATAACACTCATCGAATTGTTGAACACAATTAAACAATGGGTGAATTGTTCACTGATAACGCAAGCTACACTACAGATTCACACCAAACAAGCAGTTTCTATTCATCAACATCAACTTTGTTCTTTCCAGCTTTTAGAATAGTTCTCTAAGATTCATCATCTTTCTTAGAACATATTTGTATGTGGTGTCAATTCAACTGAAGCAACAACATAAGCACGGAGACATTGCATATAAGCTAATCTGCATAATCGCAAGTCCGAGTGCAAAATTATAAGCAGATCTGTGACAATGACTAGTGGATGTTGTGTCATCGAAAACCACAGAAGACTTGATACTAAATATCCAAATACCACCTTGGTGTATACAGAAAAATAATAAAATGAAGAAAAAGAGATTTAATACCGATTCTGTTCACTTACAGCTATGCTCTAGGTTAAGTAAAATGTAGAAAATGTTCAGAAAACACAGGTAAAAGGCAACCAGATCGGCATATTTATAGAGTCAGGATCACTTTTGTAGCAGCACCATATAGAGAGTATGAACTTCAAATAAAAATATTTCAGAGAAGAACTTCATTACTAAGTTAAGAATGTTTCGACAAGCCCGATAAAATGCACTAGCTTGACCGATCTTACGAGTAGGCAACGCATTGGTAGTGGAAGAACACGAACCCATTGTGTAGATTATTGTATGATGTCTAAGTAACTTCGATCTAGTGTCAAATTACAATACTTTGTCTAGAACAAATGTTTATTAAGCATAGGTCAAGTTCTCACTGTCTTAGTTCCGGATTATGTGTTCCTGACCGGCGTGTTTCAGTTACACGTATAAAGATATTCGCATTTTCTAGACTTACTTGCTTTTAATAAATAAAACATTCGCAACGGTAAAATAGTTGGAAAAAAAACAAATGAGCTGAATTGCTTACTTTCTTCCTTGCTTATTTGAATATCGAAACTTTACTGATTCATTCAATAATATCTATCAGAAAAAGAATTCTTTCATTACAATTTTATTAAAATAAAGACTGTTTCATAAAATATACGCCGAATCTAATGGTCACAACGAGTTACTACAAGAGCAATAGACGACCATGAAGTCTAAATAAATCAATATCCATGGTGTTCTCAAGATGAGAGTTCTATGCTTGAAGATGCAGCACAATCGTCACTTTCTTCGTCATTGCCACAACTGACTACTTGACGCGCAAGGAGGTGAACGATAAAATGTCGATAAGGCTTATCCACTCTTTCTCCACCAGCCTTACGCTCATCGGTGCCTTCTATTGTTTCGATATTTGTGCATGTGAATTCAAAACCCGATGGTAAAAGTACTTCTTTTTCATGTGGCATCATTGAGATGTCACTGATATCGGTCCCTTGACTGGTGTAATAAGGATTTGGACCCATATCGATTATAAACAATGTGTTACCCTCAAACATATCAGCTACTTGACGCTTTTTCGATGTTGATGTAAAACCAAGCCACATTAACAATCCATCTCTGTGATTTTTTTCCATTTCTTTTCTGTAGCGACCAATCATACGAGGATGTAGCCAAGCACCTCGATAAAGGATACCTCGATAAGAACGTCCTTGATGTGCTCGTAGATAAATGTATTTTCTGAGCAGAAAACAGTACGGACCCAGTGTATCTCGATATTTCCGTCGATCGAATTCTCGCAATGCTTCATTCACCAGTTTGAATAGAAACTCCGTTCTTGTATAGCAGTGAACTGCACACTTTTCGATTTCATGTGGCTTTGAGCTATTTCGACACGCTTGGAATGCTTGGCATATCGTTGAGGCTTCTGTCGATTTATTTAACCGATATCCTTCCAAGCGAATACCAGCAATAGCTGCGTCAACAACGTCTCCTTTTGTATAATTCGGTCGTTTTTCAGCGAAGTGCTTCTTCCACTCTTCTATCATAAGATGATCACTGTTTCTGTTTGTCGCAAACGGGTGAAAATATGTATCGTTATTATCAAAAAGACGACGTTGATGAATTTGCATTGAAATGTGTTCACCGTATAAACGACGAATTGGACGTTGTACATCAGGATACTGTTCCACATACTGAATACATTTCGCAATGTCAATACAGTAATGTCCGTTCCGAATAAAAATTTTCTGTGCTGTACGGGACATATAGGCTTGTTCTATCGAAACATTCTCTTCCGAAGAGTATGAGGTCCATTCTTGATGCTGTGCATCTAAATCCCAAGGATTATCGTCTGTCCGACACTGCCAAACAGCCATGATTGTTCTCAAGTGAAACTTACAAAAATGAATGATGCAAGAATTATGCGTTACTCGCACGAAATATAACGGATTGTTGAAGTATTTGTTTTTTTTCTTTCATTCTTTTAATTCAGTTAAATCGACTACTATTTTCTTCCAACTTACTTTCAATTTATAGAGAAAAAATGAGAGTTTATTTTATCTTGGGATTCATCTACACATACAAATAGGTAATGTCGAAAGAGGAAGTGTTGTTTTGTGTGATGCAATTAATTCAATTCTTTGATCTTCTCGGTGATAATCTTTTCGGAAAAGTCCCACCACTCGCGAGTTCGTTCTGAATCATTCGCATGCGGGTTACCTACTTCTGCTTCGCGGCAATCGGAATAGTATTTTCCTGACACAACAT
Source organism: Adineta ricciae (assembly GCA_905250025.1). Lineage (NCBI taxonomy): Eukaryota > Metazoa > Rotifera > Eurotatoria > Adinetida > Adinetidae > Adineta > Adineta ricciae. The sequence goes on along the minus strand of CAJNOJ010000073.1, from coordinate 115,135 downwards.
CATCCGACACAGCACAGTAAAGAGTTGTTTGAGCGCCTTCGAGTTGTGTTTTAAGAAGAAGCAATCGAAACGGAGCAAACGCTAGTTGTGACATGGATATATGCCGTTGTAAGCCTGTATCAACTCCACCAGGATGAAGGACGTACGCATTGAGACCTTGTGAATGAAAACGACGATGTAATTCATGAGTAAAAGCAATATTCGCCGTTTTGCTTAGAGAATATGCATTCCAAGGATTGTATGTTTCTTTGTTTAACTGCTGGGCATATGTATCAGATGTGCACGGTACTTTCCATTTAGCATGAACTAATGACGAAACGTTTACAACACGTGATTTTGATTGGAGTAATTGAGGAAGAAGTAACTGAGTTAAATAAAAATGACCAAAATGATTAGTACCCATTTGCATTTCGAAACCATCTTTAGTAAGTGCGTATGGACAGGCCATAACTCCAGCATTGTTAATCAAAGCAGTAATTGGAGTATTCCTGCAAATTAAAATCATACATACATTCGTCATTGAATGTCATTATTGCAATACTTACTGACCTTCACTTTTCTTATACTGCTCGACGCCTGTTCGAATCGCACGTAAGTCACCTAAGTCAATTGGATAACCGCTAACGAGCTTGGAATCTCGAGCGACTTTTTTAACATCACTGATGGCTTCCTGTAAGTTGCTAGGTCGTGCGAAAAGTACAACTTTCGCACCACGCTTTGCCAACTCAAGAGCTGTTTGTTTTCCAATACCACCAGCAGCGCCCGTGATTAAATAAGTTTTTCCACTGAGATCCTTTGTTTTGAGAGCATTATATTGACCGCCACGAGCAATCCATCGTATAAGAACGTAAACACCAAGAAGATAGACTCCAATGAATAAATACGATGATCGGATATATGGCACAATACCAAAGATAATAATCGAGGTGAGAAGCGTGAGCGTAGCTTCTACTTCTGGTTGACATAGAAAGCTTAAAACCAAATTGACCATACTTATTGTGCGACTATATGTATGATTACTTTCAAAGTACTGGAATAACCGGACATTTTGTGTCGCCATTGTATGCATAAACATTTGGTAATGTGATCCAATGGAGACACAGGACGATAGAGGACGGTTTCGCACATTATAGAGTCATTTGATGTATTTTTTCTTAAAGAATCGGCAAAACGCATGATTGTATAGGCATAAATCGATTGTATCAATAACTAAACTCGGTATAGGTACTATTAAACATAACCATGGAAGAGTAATTAGAATTCATCGATATAGTTTGACAAAGATGTACTGTGGTGACCATCTGAGAATTCGAGAATAAACCTGCTATCGAGGTTTGGTATAAATATATGATCGTAAAGGCACATAAGATTATGTTATGAAACGAAACTTATTCGAACTGTTTCGAAGAAATAGGTTGTGATGAATTAAAAATCATGTGCATTTCTATTCTAAATGGAAATTAATAATTAGCAACAGGAGCAGGCGATTTTTCGGGAAAAGCTTTCATTCCATTGAATAGTAGAATTTAATCCATTTGCTTTCATTCATATTTAATATAACATAAAGCAAAACATTGCATACGATACGTTGATTATTACCATCATAAAAGTGATAAGAAAAAACTGATTTCATTGCTGAATGCCTTATGATACCATTATCAATTTCAATCTAGCTTTTCAATCAAAACAGTGCTCTTAATATTTATTTCGTAGCAATAAAATGTGTCACAAATATTTTTAATAAGTTTTATTTGAGAATCAGTCGTGAATGGTATTGCAAACTAGCAGATATGGATATGATGTATGTGCAAATATTCGATCGATATACACACCCAGTTCACCTACGCTTAAATATTCGCGGAGAATAATCTGTTTTTTTTTAGTCTTATCTGCAAGAAAATGCATATCCAGCTGTCATTTCTTCTCGCAGTGAGAAAATATATAAGAAATCAACATGCTCATTCATTGAAGACAACAACTCATTTTTCAAGCATTACACAATAAGCATAACTAAAATGTATAAGATCAACCGAAATGTTTGTTTGGTTGTTCTGATGGCTTTTCTTGCAACGATATCTGTCGTACGAGCAGCAGTGATTCAAGAGGCAGTTGACAGTGACATTGTTCAATATCTCGGTTCGAAAGCTGTAATCGGCTGCGGTCCTTGTTGTAAATGTGCTTGCTATGGTACTCGGTGTGCCTATCCATGTAATGCCGGTTATGCTCCTGGCGATTGTTTTATTATTGGCAAATAATTTTTCAATATAAGTAAGACGCACTAGTACGAGCAACATCAGCAAGTGCAAAAATCATGTCTTAAAGCTTCCCTTCTTTTCAGTTTTCTTTCTGTGAAATTATTCTGTATTGTTCACGAGAAAATAGAATACGGGTGAAGATAACAGCCGCGTTGTTGCTGAATGAGCATGCATCGAATACAATTTGTTAGAATTTTTCTTTACAGTAAGGGAAATGAAACAAAGTTACTAACATTCTGCTCAAAATTCTGCGAGAATAATTCGGATTTTGTTTAGCTCTCCGTTAAATCCATATATTTTGTTTCAAATGCATGTGGCATACACAGAATTCTGCTAGACGTGCGCATTATACTTCTTGAAGCGTACAACATGGTCATAGTTTCAGTTCTGTCCGAGTGTATGCTGTTTTTGTGAATTTTCACTATATAAGTAACTGCAAAAAAATTCTAAATTTTGCTTACATAGAACTCTTCAGCCTCTCCAAATACCACTTAAATCCAAGTAGTCAAACCAGTTTGTTGCTGAGAGAGAATTGTATTATAGAATCATTTTCTTCTCATAAGAATTGAACTCGGATGTTCTTATCTTCTGAGGAAATCGCTAATCGAGAGAAACATGTCACTCATACATCAATCATTACGACACCATGGAGGGTCTGCTTCGGATCCACGAGAATTAAAACTAACCAATGGTAGAGGCATACATAACTTATCTAAGATGAATTTTACAGTACTATAGATATGATTATTTCTCTCTAGCTTCTTGCCTTTTTTATTCAGCCTTCTTTTTCCGCAAAACGAATGTCAACAAAAATACAACGATCACGGCAACTAAGAAAAGATTATTGAAATCGATTAACTGCAGATCCGGAACAAACAAAAACGATCAAAACGGATTAGAGAAAAGCGAACGACCATGCTGGTCGTCGTCGGAGGCCTCGTCGAATATGTTCAAGATATTGTTGTCTTTTGATAATACCTCCACTAGCACTAGCAGCTCATCAACATGCGTGGTTTTATTGTATTTCCGTAACTCACACAATATTCTTTATTATTCCTAGAATCTTCATTGAGCATTAGTATCTCGTCAACTTGTGAGTCTGTCAATATTATCCCATGACCATATTTTTATTTCTTCTTTGCAAGCCACAACAAGTCAGACAGTAACAAGTAAGTGTATCATCATGTTACAGTCTCTTTCTTCTATTAACATGTTCATCTATTTTGCTCTAGGCACTTCGGCATCAACATGGACCAGTTTTACAAGCAAGATCATTTTTGAAAGTACTCGCTTTACCTCGGACTTTGAGCTGTATTTCAATCCACAAAAAACATTTACATATAGGTGATTAGATCTATTTTCAAATTTCTACTGTAGCTTCCACGAGCACGACAGGATCAAGTTTCCTCGCTTTTTGGCTACCACCACAACGGCAACAAGTATGGTTAGAGTCCAAATGATCAACACTATAATTATAGCAAAGAAAATTAAAACTGAACACATCCTGTGTTTCATTTCTTTTGAGAATTTTTATAAAATATGCTAACTGAAATGTTATATGAAAACGAAAAAGACAACTTCAACTGAACTAATTTTCAAGTATCGTTGTGTTTCGCCAGCTACCACACCTCCTACTTGCACGGGCACTGCTGCTCTTCTGTCGGTCATAAGCGATTCAATTTCCTCCTTCGGCTGGAAACGAAATGGTACACAAACAGCTTCGCAGCCACGCGCACCCAACATATACTCTGTTTTGGTTTTTATAATCCACCAGATCAATTTAACTTGGATGACGTTAGTGTAGTGGACAATGGTGGGAATAAAATTTAGTTACAAAGGGTGATTTTGAAAGTAATAGTTACACTCCAAATTGGACAAAATCTGGTTCATCCTGTAGCAGTGGTGACTTCACGATCGATTCATCACCAGTTCATTCAAGCAGCTACTCATTTTATAATGGATGTAGCAATGGTCTTATCTATTTAGGACAACCATTTACAGCAGCAATTGGTACGATATATAATGTTACCTTCTGTCTAAAAAACGGTCCAGGTAGCAATGATAATACTGACGTTCATGTTGGCTGAGATTCGGAAAAGAGATTGAAAACTTCCATCTGTTAGTATCCGTTTCTGCGTACTACTTTCCTGCCTTTGACAAGTTTTGGGAGTTTGAGTTTAAAATTAAAAGTACCGTATACTGGTCTTTATCGCTGTCAACATCTTGACTCAAGCACAAAATGTGTCGATTTTTGCTTGCAGTTGTACAGAACGATTTGCGCATTCGTACCCTGAAGAAAAAGGAGCTTTGCCAAAACTATCTTTGGTTTCCTACTACTTGCGAAAATACAAAAAGTTTCATCACAATGAATACTCTATCTGAGTGCTTCTGTTCAGCATGTCGGTGTTTCGTTAAAACAAGAGGCTTCCGGAGTTTTTCAAGAGAAAAGAACGATTACTATAGTCTTGTTTTGTTACAAACTAAATGAATAAACTTCACAAAACTATGTTCGACTACAATCTAAAACATGCTAAATATTGCCATTTTCATCCTATTGTCTATCTCAAGATGATTTTCGAGAGATATCATGATGAGTGATCACACTAAACAAATTAAGGACAAAATAGGTTTTTATTCTCGTTTTTTAACAAAAACTGTACGATCATGTGTCCAAGTATTCAATCCTATTTTGAATCCATCGTCTTTNAACGGGTGAAAATATGTATCGTTAGAATCAAAAAGACGACGTTGATGGATTTGCATTAAATTGTGTTCACCATATAAACGACGAATTGGACGTTGTACATCAGGATACTGTTCCACATACTGAATACATTTCGCAATGTCAATACAGTAATGTCCGTTCCGAATAAAAATTTTCTGTGCTGTACGGGACATATAGGCTTGTTCTATCGAAACATTCTCTTCTGAAGAGTATGAGGTCCATTCTTCATGCTGTGCATCTAAATCCCAAGGATTATCATCTGTCCGGCACTGCCAAACAACCATGATTGTTCTCAAGTGAAATTTGCAAAAATGAATGATGCAAGAATTGTGCGTTATTGACACGAAATGTAACAGTTTGTTGAAGTATTTGTTTTTTTCTCTCTCATTATTTTAATGCAGTTAAATCGACTGCTATTTTCTTCCAACTTACTTTCAATTTACGGAGAAAAAAATGGGAGTCTATTTTATTTTGGGATTCATCTACACATACAAACAAGTAATGCCGAAAGAAGAGCTGTTGTTTTATGTGATGCAATTAATTCAATTCTTTGATCTTCTCGGTGATAATCTTTTCGGAAAAGTCCCACCACTCGCGAGCTCGTTCTGAATCGTTCGCATGCGGGTTACCTACTTCTGCTTCGCGACAATCGGAATAGTATGTTCCTGATACAACGTCATCCGACGCAGCACAGTACAAAGTTGTTTGAGCGCCTTGGAGTTGTGTTTTAAGAAGAAGCAGTCGAAACGGAGCAAATGCTAGTTGTGACATGGATATATGTCGTTGCAGGCCTGTATCGACTCCACCAGGATGAAGGACGTATGCATTGAGACCTTGCGAATGAAAACGACGATGTAATTCATGAGTAAAGACAATGTTCGCTGTTTTGCTTAGAGAATATGCGTTCCAAGGATTGTATGTTTCTTTGTTTAACTGCTGGGCATATGTATCAGATGTGCACGGTACTTTCCATTTAGCATGAACTAATGACGAAACGTTCACAACACGTGATTTCGATTGAAGTAATTGAGAAAGAAGTAACTGAGTTAAATAGAAATGACCAAAGTGGTTAGTACCCATTTGCATTTCGAAACCATCCTTAGTAAGTGCGTATGGACAGGCCATAACTCCAGCATTGTTAATCAAAGCAGTAATTGGAGCATTCCTAAAAATTAAAATCATGCATACATTCGTCATTGAATATCATTATTGCAATACTTACTGACCTTCACTTTTCTTATACTGCTCGACGCCTGTTCGAATTGCACGTAAGTCACCTAAGTCAATTGGATAACCGCTAACGAGCTTAGAATCTCGAGCGACTTTTTTAACATCATTGATGGCTTCCTGTAAGTTGCTAGGTCGTGCGAAAAGTACAACTTTCGCACCCCGCTTTGCCAACTCCAGAGCTGTTTGCTTTCCAATACCACCAGCAGCGCCCGTAATTAAATAAGTTTTTCCGCTGAGATCCTTTGTTTTAAGAGCGTTATATTGACCGCCACGAGCAATCCATCGTATAAGAACGTAAACAGCAAGAAGATAGACTCCGATGAATAAATACGACGATCGAATATATCGCATAATACCAAAGATAATAATCGAGATGAGAAGCGTGAGCGAAGCTTCCACTTCTGGTTGACATAGAAAACTTAAAACTAAATTGACCATACTTATTGTGAGGATATACGTATGATTGTTTCCAGAGTACTGGAATAACCGGACATTTTGCACCGTCATTGTATGTATACAATTTTTGGTAAAATGAGGAGACGTGATCTAGTGGAGGTAGAGGGCGACAGAGTATGGTGTCGAGTTCTCCAGAATTATTTAGTGAATTTTTCTTAAAGAATCGGCAAAGTGCATGATTGCATAGGCATAAATCGATTGTATCAATAACTAAACTTAGTATATAGGTACCATCAGTAACATTAAACATAACCACGTGAGAGCAATTAGAATTCATCGCTATAGTTTGACAAAGATATGCTGTGATAACCATCTGAGAATTTGAGAATCAATGTGCTACCGAGATTTAGTTTAAATATATGGTCATAAAGGCGCATGAGATTATATGATGAAATGAAACTTATTCGAACTGTTTCGAAGAAATAGGTTGTGATGAATTAAAAATCATGTGCATAACTATTCTAAATGGAAATAAACAATCAGCAACAGGAACAGGTGATTCTTCGGGAAAAGCTTTCATTCCATTGAATAGTTGAATTTGGCCCATTCATTTTCATTCATATTTGATATAGCATAAAGCAAAAGAATTGCGTACGATACTTTGATTATTACCATCATAAAAGTGATAAGAAAAAACTGATTTCATTGCTGAATGCCTTATGATATCATGATCAATTTGAATCTAAGTTTTTAATCAAAACAGTGCTCCTAATATTTATTTCGTAGCAATAAAATGTGTCATAAATATTTTTAATAAGTTTTACTTGAAAATCGGTCGTGAATGGTATTGCAAACTAGCAGATATTGATATGATGTATGTGCAAATATTTGATCGATATACACACTGAGCTCACCCACGCTTATATTTTCGCGGAAAATATTCTGGCTATTTTTAGTCTTATCTGCGAGAAAATACATATCCAGCTGTCATTTCTTCTCGCAGTGAAAAAGTATATAAGAAATCAACATGCTTATTCATTGAAAACAACAACTCACTTTTCAAGCATTACACAATAAGCAACTAAAATGTATAAGATCGATCGAAATGTTTATTTGGTTGTTCTGATGGCTTTTCTTGCAACGATATCTGTCGTACAAGCAGCAGTGATTCAAGAGGCGGTTGACAGTGACATTGTTCAATATCTTGGCTCGAAAGCTGCAATCGGCTGCGGTCCTTGTTGTAAATGTGCTTGCTATGGTACTCGGTGTACCTATCCATGTAATGCCGGTTATGCTCCTGGCGATTGTTTTATTGTTGGCAAATAATTTTTCAACATAAGTAAGACGCACTAGTACGAGCAACATCAGCAAGTGCAAAAATCATGTCTTAAAGCTTTCCTCCTTTTCAGTTTTCTTTCTGTGAAATTTTTCTGTATTGTTCACGAGAAAATAGAATACGGGTGAAGATAACAGCCGCGTTGTTGCTGAATGAGCATGCATCGAATACAATTTTTTAGAATTTTTCTTTACAGTAAGGGAAATCAAACAAAGTTACTAACATTCTGCTCAAAATTCTGCGAGAATAATTCGGATTTTGTTTAGCTCTCCGTTAAATCCATATATTTTGTTTCAAATGCATGTGGCATACACAGAATTCTGCTAGACGTGCACGTTATACTTCATGAAGCATACAACATGGTTATAGTTTCAGTTCTGTCCGAGTCTATGCTGTTTTTGTGAATTTTTGCTATGTAAGTAACTGAAAAAAATTCTGAATTCTGCTTACATAGAACTCTTCAGCCTCTCAAGAATCGAAGTCGGATGTTTTTATCTTCTGAGGAAATCACCAATCGAGAGAAACATGTCACTCATACATCAGTCATTACGACACAATGGAGGGTCTACTTCGGCTCCAAGAGAATTAAAACTAACCAATGGTAGAGGCATACATAACTTATCTAAGATGAATTTTACAGTACTATAGATATGATCATTTCTCTCTAGCTTCTTGCCTTTTTTATTTGGCCTTCTTTTTCCGCGAAACGAATGTCAACAAAAATACAACGATCACAGCAACTAAAAAAGATTATTGAAATCGATTAGCTGCAGATCCGGAACAAACAAAAACGATCAAAACGGGTCAGAGAAAAGCGAACGCGCATCCTGGCCGTCGTCGGAGGCCTCGTCGAATATGTTCAAGATATTGTTGTCTTTTAATAATACCTTGTTTGCTAGTCTAGCTACGACGCATCACGCTGTGCCTACAACTTCGACAACTACCACGAGTACTTGTATGTTTCCGAAACAATAAATATAAGATTGAAAAAACGTAGAAATTTTCATTGTTTTGTTAGCAGTAACCATGACAACCGAAACAACATCAACTTCAGTAACGACTAGCATTAGCAGCTCATCAACTTGTGAGTCGGTCAATATTATTCTATGACCATATTTTTATTTCTTCTTTTCAAGCCACAACAAGTTAGACAGTAACAAGTAAGTGTATCATCATGTTACAGTCTCTTTCTTCTATTAACATGTTCATCTATTTTGCTTTAGACACTTCAGCATCAACATCGACCAGTTTTACAAGTAAGATCTTTTTTGAAAGTACTCGCTTTACCTCTGACTTTGAGCTGTATTTCAATCCACAAAAAAAAATTTACATATAGGTGATTAGATCTATTTTCAAATATCTACTGTAGCTTCCGCGAGTACGACAGCTACGATCACGACAACAGGATCAAGTTTCCTCGCTTTTTTAGCTACTACCCCAACGGTAACAAGTACAAGAATTACTACAAGTACGGTTAGAGTCCAAATGATCAACACTATGATTATAGCGAAGAAAATTAAAACTGAACACATCTTGTATTTCATTTCTTTTGAGAATTTTTACAAAATATGCTAACTGAAATTTCGTATGAAAACGGAAAAGATAGCTTCAACTGAGCTAATTTTCATGTATCGTCTTGTTTCGCCAGCTACCACACCTCCTGCTTGCACAGGCACTGCTGCTCTTCTGTCGATCATGAGCGGTTCAATTTCCTTCTTCGGCTTGAAACGAAACGGTACACAAACAGCTTCGCAGTCACGCGTATCCAACATATAATTTACTCCGTTTTGGTTTTTGTACTCCACTAGATCAATTTAACTTGGATGACGTTAGTGTAGCGGACAATGGTTGAAATAAAATTTAGTTACAAATGGTGATTTTGAAAGTAATAGTTATACTCCAAATTGGACAAAATCTGGTTCATTCTGTAGCAGTGGTGACTTCACGATTGATTCATCACCAGTTCATTCAGGCAACTACTCATTTCATAATGGATGTAGCAATAGTCTTACCTATTTAGGACAACCATTTACAGCAGCAATTGGTACGACATATAATGTTACCTTCTGGCTAAAAAACGGTTCAGGTAGCAATGATAATACTGACGTTCATGTTGGATGAGATTCAGAAAAGAGATTGAACGCTTCCACCTGTCAGTATCCTTTTCTGCGTACTGGTTTCCTGCCTTTGACGAGTTTTGAGAGTGAGAGTTTAAAATTAAAAGTACCGTATACCGGTCTTTATCACTGTCAACATCTTGACTCAAGCACAAAATGTGTCGGTTTTTGCTTGCATTTGTACAGAACTATTTGCGCATTCGTACCCTGAAGAAAAAGGAGCTTGCCAAAACTATCTTTGGTTTCCTACTACTTGTGGAAATACAATAAGCTTCATCACAATGAATACTCTGTCTGAGTGCTTCTGTTCAACATGTCGGTGTTTCGTTAAAACAAGAGGCGTCCGGAATTTTCCAAGAGAACAGAACGATTACTATAGCCTTGTTTTGTTACAAACTAAGTGAATAAACTTCACAAAACTATGTTCGACTGCAGTTTAAAACATGCTAAATATTGCCATTTCCATCCTATTGTCTATCTCAAGATGATTTTCGAGAGGTGTCATGATGAGTGATCACACTAAACAAATTAAGGACAAAATAGGTTTTTATTCTCGTTTTTTAACAAAAACTGTACGATCATGTGTCCAAGTATTCAATCCTATTTTGAATCCATCGTCTTTCGGTGGTCGGCCAGCGTGAAATGTTAGAGGATCTCCTTTACCATGCTCGTTAACATTATACCAAAAGATGCTGTTGCCCGGGATCGGACGAAATCGAAGGCCCAGTTGAGAAGATTTCTTATCACAAGTCAGAATATCACAGAATTTCTTGTGTAAAGCTTTGTCAAAACGGACATGAACGAACTCAGTTTCGCCATGTGTACAATTCGAATAGAGATAAGTAAAAAAGGTTGTGACGCGTTGTCCGTGATCTTTCAATACCTCCGGAGAAGAAAACCAATCGAAATGTGGCTTAAACTAAAACAAAGCTCAATAGTTCGTCAGTAGATAGAAAACAGAAGGAGAACCTCTTGGTCAGATGTATATTGAACAACTTGTAATGGTTCAATGTATTCCACATTGATATTCCCTTGAAATTGAGCGTATCGTTGTTCGATACACTTAACAACAGATGTTTCAGCACGTTCAAGATCCGCGGTCGATGACGTTCGATAGTTATTCTGCACACGAACTCCATGTGGATCATGGACTTTTGACTGTAGAAATAACGGTTCTCTGAAAAGAAATTCGTTTGAAAGGTTGTTCCGGTTTGACATTGACTTACGCTAATTCAATTAAATGCTTTATCTCATTTTCAGTTAGGAAATTTTCGATATAAATAATTGTTGGATTTCGCGTAATCAATCGCACTTTATATCGATGATCAGCACATACATCTGCATTTTTATCGGTTGAAATGATTTTCTCTTGCGGATCGATGAAACATTTTATCAAAGAATTTAAACCAATGGAAACTCGATCGATATTGAATAGACCGTAACTTAATATTACGCAGATGATTACTGGTCATAGTGAATAAATAAAGAAATAATACTGTGTCTTGTATAAAATAATTATACCTGAATACGTGTAGCGAGGCATGATTATTTGTCACTGAATTTGTTTTGAATACAAATTGTTTTTCTCTCTCTGATGGAAAGAAGAAAAAAAAGCTTACTGACAGCTAATGGATTTCGTTGATCAATCCATTAACGAATTGAAATGTGCAAGGTTTCTTTTTCTATTCTCACATCATGAATCATGAAATATTCCAGCAGTTATTGTTTGAAACATAAATTACACCCTCAATATTCTATATCCATCGAATTGATGAGTAGTTGTAATTGAAGGGTGCGAATATAGAATTCGTAGTCTCATACACTTCCGCTACTATTGAGTAGTTTACTATTTACCTTTTTCTTCATCAGTCATTTATATGTGAAGATTTGTAATGGTATTTCGGAAGTTTCCAGCTTTATTTCAAGCGTAGATATAAATTTTGCGTGCGGTACAAGTCGGAAGAAATGAATACTTTATTTAAATACGGTGTATCATAGTCACATATCTATTATTCGAGAGGACGACATTATTTAGAATAGTTCTATTTTCTTTATTAACATACGTACGTATTTATACACTTATTCTCTAAATAAATAGTTGCAAGTTGGCAATAAAATATGAGATTCTTATGAAGTAAGAAACATTATTCTCCATTATTTGCTCTTCATCTCAATATGCTTTACCTTTTGTATCCAAATATATGCCGTTAGTAAACTATGTTTTTCCTCATAAAACTTCTTATCATTATACTGATGTCTGAGTGCGCACAATTACGAATTGGTAGAGAATTCTTAGCCAGCATTTCATGGCCGTCTTCTTTTCGTCGGAAAGATCATGATCGATGTTACTGTCATCGATGTTATCCAGCTGATCTTGCAGATACCCTCACTGTAGCTGGTTATACATATGTCATTCCACGCGGATGGACTCGTTTTGCTGTTGCAGTTGATGAAAGTTTCTTCAATCATCATAATGTATGGGATACCTGGCTGAATTGTTATCATGGAACAAGTATTGATAGTGCAAAATCTTGTGTCGAACATCGACAGATGCTTTTACCTGATGATATGACTATGCATGGAAAGAAAATAGGGATACGAGAAAATCACATCCCCGAAGAACGATTTGTTTTTACAACACCTTCCATTAGTTATGCTGCGCTAGACTACTACGCTTATACACATAGCTTTAGGTCACCTTATGACTTAAAATTATATAGTATAAAAGTAGTATTGCAATGTAAACAGAAGGCTGATTCAATTATTGTACAACCAGAAACAGTTGGTGCAAGAGCACAAGGAAGACGATTATGTCCTCATATACCAAACGAAGAATTAGAATGGAAAACAAAACATCGTTCGAGCGTTATGATCTATGGACTACTACTTGAAATAAAGCAAAATCATGCGAGTGATGACTCGAATTCACCTCAATACCAAAAACTAAACATCAGTAAGTGCACGCACAAATGTCGTTTTCTTAATGACTTTGAAAGCACGCCAAATCTATTACGAAGTCTTTATGCAAAACCTTTTGTTTCTGATAGTTCTCGGCTCGACTTAACTCATAAGATCACACACACTCCTCCTGACATGAGCTAAAACTGTACATTTTTTCTTCAAACAGGCGTACCACCTGCATCAAACGTCGTTGCACCGGAACCATCAACATCGGAAGAAATTACTAATACTATTCCCAAATCAGAACCCTTACCCTTACCCAGCTCTTATCGGGAACCAATGTCGAAAACGAGAATAGCATTACTGGTTGTGCTAATCATATCCACTTTTCTGCCAATGGCCGCTCTAATCATTGGTCAAATCTACAAGTCTGAATGCCCAATCCAACCATGGATTCCACGGTGGATGACGGTTTTTGGATCTGTGGGACTGAGCGCTTCTTGTTTAATGTTTGTCATAGTAAGAATTCATCTATGTATTTCGAGATTTTGTTCACTGTTTTGTAGTTGTTTATAAATTTTAAATGGCATCCGGAAGAAGAAATCGGAAAATATGTGAGTGGTTGTATCTTGTGTTTATTATTGTTCTTTTTCCTGGCATGGTTAATAGCGGTAAGCCATTCAGAATATTTCATTTCTGTGAAAGTTATTCTCATTTTTCGATAGGGAAGTGTATGGATATTTTCTGTCAAGCCAAAAGTACAATTTGTTCAGACAAACGTAACGACTTACTGTCAAGAAACTCTGTACAAGTTCGCATTTGGACTAACGCTTGCACAGTATTCATTGATTGGCATTCTAATATGCTGTGGTGGTATTGTTGCCTTATTTGGTTGCTTATGTTAATGAAAATATGCATTATATAGACCAGATCAAAACACAATTAAACTAATTTTTTGTCACATCAGTAGACATTGCTAAAAAATCAAAAGGTGATATGCGTTGATCACATATCTGAATACACGTAGTGAACAAGAAAGTATCATCCGTAATTAAATTTTGTTGATGTTCCACATTTTTCACGTATATCTCTTTTATCAGTGTATAAGATCGATGATTAAAGAGTAAATATGTAGAGAAAAACAAGTAATATACATGTATATAGTGAACGAGCTCGTTCAGTCAATCATAGAGTGATATATAGTTCAAAATATTTTTGTTTCCCTTCATTCTATTTACAATTTCATTGTTTTTGTGTAAAGGGGTCTATTTTCAGCTAGTGATGCGGAATATTTTTCAAGATCGTTTCTTATTAGGATTGGTATATGCATTGCATTAGTGTAACGCGCAGTGATAGAACATAGAAAGTTACATACTACTTTCTCTTTATTAAAATCATTTCAAATCTTAATCGATAAAGGATACTTTTTCCGCCATTAAAACTGAACAAATTTTATTCTGAGAATGTAAATACGACAAACAACAGAGACACCTACACTGTCAACTAGTGGATTTATGGACTTTTTCACAATACTCTTTGCATGTCAGAATGAGTGACTATTTTCATCATTCTATTGGCTGACTATATACAGAATTCTCTTGTTTATTTGTCGTTGTCAGGTGTAAGTGAAATAGAGCATGCTCACATTTTTATCGAAATTCTTATTTTGAGAAAAGGTAAGTATGCTAGTAGATAGAAAAATGACAGTCAGTGAAAGTATTATTATTCGAACCGATGAAGATTATTGTTGACATCCGTCCCCAACAAACGACGAAATCATAGTAAATAAGACACCACTGAACCATATTTTCAGACGTCAAATCATACTCGTATCTAATTATTATCACAGAAGTTTAGACGTTTACCTAAAAAAATGTGTTGTGCATCAACATGACTTCTGATATTCGATATGTGCGCTCCGGTCAATTTCTTCTAGTAACCACGAACTGCAGGTATATTCTCAATTATTAATCGCATAGCAAAACCTCAATCATTGAGGTCGTCAACGAGCCTCTGAATACATCGCGCAGTACAAACATTGTTTTTATTATTTTTTGCTCTTCAGATCCTTTCAATTCATAGATAACAATGGCTAGTGGAACTCGACTTCCCAGCGATCGACAGCGATTCCTTGACGTCAATCAAGAGCCGGACAAACTAGCGCTCCCATTGTATATTCCAGTGACTGAAAGCAATGCTGGACAACTTCGCTTAATCGATTGTGTAAAACCCATAGAAAAATTAGGTGTAATTCCTAACTTGTTAAATGAAGTGATCCGATCACTGAACAGTTGTCAACATCCGAAGGATGGCCTAACACCAGACGAGTCTGCTGCTTTGTATCTCTATTCGCTCCCGGGTGCATTTTACACAACATTTAACGGCGCATTACGAAATGAAGACCGTACTAAATCACTGCCATTTCACGATTATTATAAACTATTTATGTTAGCGCTAAAGAAACTTCCATCTATCCAAGACACCATATGGCGAGGTGTGACCGCCGATCTCAGTGATCAGTACTCTCCGGGAAGTATTCATATTTGGCATGCAGCTAGCTCATGCACGGATCAAATTCACGTGACCGATACTTTTCTTGATAAAACAAAACATCGTACGTTGTTTAGTATCAAATGTTCCAACGGAAAATCTATAAAGAATCATTCACACTTCCCGAAAGAAAGCGAAACAATTCTTCCACCAGGCACATTCATACGAGTTAAGGGACGATCCAATCCAGCAGAAAACCTATTCATTGTGATCTGTGAAGAAACAACTCTTACATCCGAAGAAATGAATGCTCTCGCAGAAAAAGGTATTACTGCCGCTTTGCCAGGCAGCATGCCAGGTGTAGCACCCAAGTTGCTTCTGGTTTGGTTTCACCCGAATATAGGAAAATCGAAAGATAATATCAAAATTCAAGAGAAACTAAGACCATTGTTTCCAGATGGTTTTCAAACATTTCAATCACCCGAAGAATGTGAATTGTTTATAAAACAAAAGACAAATGATCGAATAATCTTCATTGTTGGCGGACAATTCGGACAAAATTTTGTACCCATTATCCATAATCTAGCTCAATTGGTCAGTATCTTAGTCTACTGTATGGATAAAGAAGGGCATGAAAAATGGGCAAAAAATTTTACAAAGGTCAGTAATGTTGTAATCCTAGATACTTACAACAGTCCGTTGCATTTTTTCTTGAGTCGCAAGGAGGTTGTCTGATTGTAGCCTGAGGCAAAGATACAATATCCTAACCTTGACGGTTCGCCTAAGACATGAGTTTTACATAAACATACTTTTAGTAAAACCGATGTATGTACTATATCCTATTATCTTTTTTATGTTGTACATTGTATGATAATGTACATGTTGCAGGGCAAATTAAAATTCAGGAAAATTTAAAATATTCCTAAAAACAGCTAGGAAAAATTAAAATGTGCGTGTTAAAATTTTAATTTTTCCTGGGCTTTTCAGGAATATTTTAAATTTTCCTGGATTTTAATTTGTCCTGCGACATACACATTGAACTCGTTATTTATGGTTCTGCCGTTTCGAGAATGTTTTGCATTGTAGATCAAAGGAGTCTTTACGCAGCCAAAGGAACTCATCAATGAAGTCGAGCAATTGAAGCTACAACAAGAGTAAGTTGACTTTGTCTAAGCCTCTCGTAATTAATAGAGATCTTTATAGGCTGTTAATTACCAATCAAGATGAATCAACTCCGACGATATCTACGCCGATCAGTGGTTATGAATTAGTTCCCCTGCAACCTTTGGAAGTTGCTTTACAGCCGGTTGGAAACCTTATTGAAGATCTTGATAGAAATATATGGATTAGCAAACAGCACAGTAAAAGTTCCAGCCATGGATTGACGCATGATGAAGCAGCCTCTATAACGATATATACAATGGAGATGGACGGAAATTCTCTCTATCGAGTTTTGAACAAAGCACTACGGTCAGAAAACAGAGATCATATCAAACCATGGCTTCCGTATTTGAAATTATTCATGACGGCATTGAATAAATTACCATCATACCAAGGAGTAGTTTGGCGTGGAATACAGATGGACATTTCAAATGCTTATCAGAGAGGCACAAGAGGTGTTTGGTGGGGAGTAACAAGTGCGACGAAAGATGGGTCAATCCTAGAGAATTTCATGTCTCATTCCTCGGCACGTGTTCTATTTTCAATCGAATGTAAAAATGGGAAATATATCAGAGAGTTCAGTAGCTATGGTGAAGACAATGAAGTAATACTCATGCCAGGATTTCGTTTTGAAGTCACCGGTGTAATGAAGCCTGCGGATAAAATGCACATTATCAGCCTAAAGGAAGTAGATCCATTTTGGTAATAAACTTGTATCAATGAAAAATCCATCATAATCATATCGGTAACACATTATTCTTTTCGTACTTCAATAATTTTCATATAAATAAAATATCGAATAGCTTGCGATTCAATAAACTATACTTTTGATATGAATGGGAACGCTTCATGAGATATGTAAGATACTATTATTGTACGCTTTTTTTCTTCTATTGGTTGTTATGGGCAGAATGTAAGAGTATGACTGCATGAACTCAGAGTCTATACTTTTCACTCTCATCACCCTCGAATACGTGTATTCGCGCACTGTCGGATTATGTTTTAGTCATATTCATTTTGTTTCACGAAAGTATTTCGAGATTTTCAGAAAATCCATATGGAAACGTGCCCGTAATAGTAATTTCTCACTGCAAAAGATCGAAACTACTAGAGTGCCTATCTTTGTTTATTTACTAATAATTTATCATCTTAGAGCGAACACGACGTAGCACAGATGTGTGAAACATTCTCGATAGATGCTATTTGAGAGTTATGATACGTTGTTTGCATGCAAAGAGATCAGGATATTTATAAAAACTGAAAAACTTCTTCGCTGAAAAAAAGATTCATACGAGTAACGGATTTCATTGTATTGAAACATCAATAAAAAGACATATTTACTGCATGTTTAAAAGTAAAAGATTAAAGCGATTGTAAAATTCAAGATTATTTCACATAAGTAGAGTATTTGTTCTCTTTACCGTACTTTTCAAATTCGTACACATAGAACGATGACAGAATGCGAGCAATCACGAGTTGGTAGAGAATTTTTAGACAGTGTTTCTTGGCCTACTCTATTGCGTAGACCAGCTCATGATCAATGTTATTGCCATCAATGTTATTCATCAGATCTTCCAGATACTCTTACCGTAGCCGGTTATACATATGTCATTCCACGTGGATGGAGTCGTTTTGCTGTTTCAGTTGATGAAGATTTCTTCAATCATCATAATGTATGGAAAACATGGCTAAATTGTTATCATGGAACAAGTATTGACAATGCTAGATCTTGTGTCGAACATCGGCAATTATTGTTACCCAATGATATAACTATGTACGGAAAGAAACTGGAAATACGAGAAGATCACATCCCGGGAGAACAATATGTTTTTACAACACCTTCCATCAAATATGCTGCGTTGGGTTGTTATGGTCATACATATGACTTCCGATCCCCTCGTGATTCAAAATTGTATACTATAAAAGTAGTATTACAATGTAAACAGAAGCCTGACTCAATCATTGCTCAACCAGAAACAGTTGGTGCAAGAGAAAGAGAAATTAAAATATGTCCTCATTTCCCAAATGAAGTGTTAGAATGGAAAACAAAACATCGTTCGAGCGTTATGATCTATGGACTATTACTTCAAGTAAAAGGAGAGGATGCAGAAGATGATTCGAATTTATCTCTATGTCAATCAATAAGCATCACTGAAAGTATACGATAAAATTCTTTTGATATGATATAAAATGTTGTATTTTTTGCATAGATCAACCTCACGAATCAATCATAATTCCACCACAATCAGCTCCATCGAACGAAAATGTTGATAATAATCCGAAATCACCGCCATCGAACCAAGCCATTGACAATAATTCAAAGCCAACACGTTCAATTGCATCTACATATAGATCTAAATGGGCGTCAATGTCAAGAAAGCGAGCGGCACTCTTAATTATACTGGTCGTATCCACCTTTCTACCAATAGCTGCTCTTATTATTGGTCAAATATATAAAAATGATTGTCCAATGCAACCATGGATTCCTCGATGGTTGATTATTTTTGGAGCTATGGGCTTAGCTGGTTTTGGTTTGATTTTCATCACAGTAAAACTCCCAATTCTTTAATTTCGAAGACCTACATTGTATTTGTAGATGTCTATAACGTTTCAACGTTGTTCTAAAGACACAGAAGTTGGAAATGATATTAGTTCGTATATGTTCTGTTTGTTAATACTCTTCTTTCTCGCATGGCTAATAGCGGTAAAATATATGTTCAGTATAACGTCATTTCTCTAAATGTTGTTTTGATTTTGATAGGGAAGTGTATGGATATTTCCAGCTAATCTGGAAGTTCAATTCAATGAAACGAATAAGAAAACCTACTGTCATAAAACTCTGTACAAGTTTGCATTCGGATTATCGCTTGTACAATATTCACTCATTGGTGTTTTGATATGCTGTTGTCTGGGCAACGTGTTTTAGCCATAGTGATATGCATAACCAACTAATTATACGTTATACTACTGAAAAAAACTTGAATGCGTATCTATCTCTACTACAAGTATAACCATCATTGACGCCCTCGATATTAATCCTATATAACGTTTTTCAATTCTAGTGATTTGAAGTTAACAATAAGATACATTTAGATTACGAGTAGAATTGTTTAAAAGTTGACATGAAAGATTATCAGTTTTCAAATACATAAACATTTTGTATCATCAAATTCTCTATCTAGTCCATAGGAGAAAACTTTCGAATCAAATCCATTTTCAATGACCATGATCCATCTTAAGATCTGTGATGGACTTTTAACACAAAATTCGTCTAAGCGTGGATCAGCATTGCAGAAATAACTTGTATCGTGTGTAGACCACCAATCATTTTTGCCACGATACAAATTTCTCTCGTTTGGATTTAATCTTAGCACTCTTCCCATCTCAACTTCAGCACATATGAAAGCACCCTTACGATTCGCTTTATTTTCTGTTCCATCTCTTGATCGAGCAAAGTAAACACCATGACCTATCATTGTACTCTCATATGCAGTACTGATGAGAAAGTCAGAGTGAGCAATGAGCATAGCTGATTTCGGGTCAGTTTGATGAAATCCAATATAAAGATTTTTTCCTGCCGTTGTTTGTTCGATATCAAAATAACGTGGCTGTGGATTGTAACTTTTGAAATGAAATATGAATATATGTTCCAAATCGCGGTTTTTGCATTGAGCACCTTTCGAACAAGCTTTATCCCCAAAACGCATAGTACGATTATCACCCAATAGAGTATAAGGAATAAATCGTTTATGTTTAGGCGATAGCGGTGTCAATGGCATGTTGAAGTCCCTCAGGATTAAATTTGGTCTGTAGTGCCACCATACGCGATAGTGATAGAAATCCAACATGGTAGTTAAAATCAAAAAGAAGAATGATATAGCAANTTGAGAAGATTTCTTATCACAAGTCAGAATATCACAGAATTTCTTGTGTAAAGCTTTGTCAAAGCGGACATGAACGAACTCAGTTTCGCCATGTGTACAATTCGAATAGAGATAAGTAAAAAAGGTTGTGACGCGTTGTCCGTGATCTTTCAATACCTCCGGAGAAGAAAACCAATCGAAATGTGGCTTAAACTAAAACAAAGCTCGATAGTTCGTCAGTAGATAGAAAACAGAAGGAGAACCTCTTGGTCCGATGTATATTGAACAACTTGTAATGGTTCAATGTATTCCACATTGATATTCCCTTGAAATTGAGCGTATCGTTGTTCGATACACTTAACAACAGGTGTTTCAGCACGTTCAAGGTCCGCGGTCGATGACGTTCGATAGTTATTCTGCACACGAACTCCATGTGGATCATGGACTTTTGACTGTAGAAATAACGGGCGTCTGAAAACAAATTCGTTTGAAAGGTTGTTGTGTTTTGACACTGTCTTACGCTAATTCAATTAAATGCTTTATTTCATTTTCAGTTAGGAAATTTTCGATATAAATAATTGTTGGATTTCGGGTAATTAATCGGATTTTATATTGATGATCAGCACATACATCTGCATTTTTGTCGGTTGAAATGATTTTCTCTTGCGGATCGATCAAACATTTTATAAAAGAATTTACACCAATGGAAACTCGATCGATATTGAATAGACAATAACTTAATATTACGCAGATGATTACTGGTCATAGTGAATAAATAAAGAAATAATACTGTGTCTTGTATAAAATAATCATACCTGAATACATGTAGCGAGGCATGATTATTTGTCACTGAATTTGTTTTGAATGCAAACTGTTTTTCTCTCTCTGATGGAAAGAAGAAAAAAAACTTACTGACAGCTAATGGATTTCGCTGATCAATCCATTAACGAATTGCAATGTGCAAGGTTTCTTCTTCTATTCTCGCATCATGAATCATGAAATATTCCAGCAGCTATTGTTTGAAACATAAATTACACCCTCAATATTCTATATCCATCGAATTGATGAGTATTTGTAATTGAAGGGTGCGAATATAGAACTCCTAGTCTCATACACTTCCGCTACTATTGAGTAGTTTATTATTCACCTTTTTTTTTCATCAGTCACTTACATGTGAAGATTTGTAATGATATTTCGGAAGTTTCCAGCTTTATTTCAAGCGTAGATATAAATTTTGTGGGCGGTACAATTCGGAAGAAATGAATACTTTATTTAAATGCAGTGCATCATAGTCATCATATCTATTATTCGAAAGGACGACATTGTTTTGAATAGTTATATTTTTTTTATTAACATACGTACGTATTCATGCACTTATTCCCTAAATAAGTAGTTGCAAGTCGGTAATAAAATGTGAGATTCGTGTGAAGTAAGAAACATTATTCTCCATCATTTGCTCTTCATCTCAATATGCTTTACCTTTTATATCCAAATATATGCCGTTAGTAAACTATGTTTTTCTTCATAAAACTTCTTATCATTATACTGATGTCTGAATGCGCACACTTACGAATTGGTAAAGAATTCTTAGCCAGCGTTTCATGGCCGTCTTCTTTTCGCCGGAAAGATCATGATCGATGTTACTGTCATCGATGTTATCCAGCTAATCTTGCAGATACCCTCACTGTAGCTGGCTATACATATGTGATTCCACGTGGATGGACTCGTTTTGCTGTTGCAGTTGATGAAAGTTTCTTCAATCATCATAATGTATGGGATACCTGGCTGAATTGTTATCATGGAACAAGTATTGATAGTGCAAAATCTTGTGTTGAACATCGACAGCTGCTCTTACCTGATGATGTGACTATGCATGGAAAGAAAATAGGGATACGAGAAGATCACATCCCCGAAGAACGATTTGTTTTTACAACACCTTCCATTAGTTATGCCGCGCTAGACTGCTACGCTTATACGCATAGTTTTAGATCACCTTACGACTTAAAATTATATAGTATAAAAGTAGTATTGCAATGTAAACAGAAGGCTGATTCAATCATTGTACAACCAGAAACAGTTTGTGCAACAAAACAAGGAAGACGATTATGTCCTCATATCCCAAACGAAGAATTAGAATGGAAAACAAAACATCGTTCGAGCGTTATGATCTATGGACTACTACTTGAAATAAAGCAAAATCATGCGAGCGATGACTCGAATTCACCTCAATATCAAAAACTGAACATCAGTAAGTGCACGCACAAATGTCGTTTTCTTTATGACTTTGAAAGCACGCCAAATCTATTACGAAGTCTTTATGCAAAGCCTTTTGTTTCTGATAGTTTTTGGCTCGACTTAACTCATAAGATCACACACACTCCTCCTGACATGAGCTAAAACTGTACATTTTTTTCCAAACAGGTGTACCACCTGCATCCAACGTCGTTGCACCGGAACCATCAATAACGGAAGAAATTACTAATACTATTCCCAAATCAGAATCCTTACCCTTACCCAGCTCTTATCGGAAACCAATGTCGAAAACGAGAATAGCATTACTGGTTGTGCTAATCATATCTACTTTTCTGCCAATGGCCGCTCTGACCATTGGTCAAATCTACAAGTCTGAATGTCCAATTCAACCATGGATTCCACGGTGGGTGACAGTTTTTGGATCTGTGGGACTGAGCGCTTCTTGTTTAATGTTTGTCATAGTAAGGATGCATCTATGTATTTCGAGGCTTTGTTCACTGTTTTGTAGTTGTTTATAAATTTTAAATGGCATCCGGAAAAAGAAATCGGAAAATATGTGAGTGGTTGTATCTTGTGTTTATTATTGTTCTTTTTCCTGGCATGGTTAATAGCGGTAAGCCATTCAGAATATTTCATTGCTGTGAACGGGTGTTCTCATTTTTCGATAGGGAAGTGTATGGATATTTTCTGTCAAGCCAAAAATACAATTTGTTCAGACAAACGCAACGAATTACTGTCAAGAAACTCTGTACAAGTTCGCATTTGGACTAACGCTTGCACAGTATTCGTTGATTGGCGTTCTAATGTGCTGTGGTGGTATTGTTGCCTTAATTGGTTGCTTATGTTAATGAAACTATGCATTATATAGACCAGATCAAAACACAATTAAACTAATTTTTTGTCATATCAGTAGACACTGCTAAAAAATCAGAAGGTGACATGCGTTGATCACATATCTGAATACACATAGTGAACAAGAAAGTATCATCCGTAATTAAATTTTGTTGATGTACAACGTTTTTCACAGATATCTCTTTTTTATCAGTGTATAAGATCGATGATTAAAGAGTGAATATGTAGCGAAGAACAAGTAATATACATGTATACAGTGAACGAGCTCGTTCAGTCAACCATAGACATTTAAATCTAACAAAAAAGGTATGAGTGAGATATAGTTCAAAAAATTTTTCTTTCACTTCATTCTATTTACAATTTCATTGTTGTTGTGTAAAGGGGTCTGCTTTCAGCTAGTGATGTGGAATATTTTTCAAGATCCTCTCTTATTAGGATTGACATATGCATTGCATTAGTGTAACGCGCAGTGATAGAACATAGAAAGTTACATACTACTTTCTCTTTATTAAAATCATTTCGAATCTTAATCGATAAAGAATACTTTTTGTCGCCATTGAAACTGAATAAATTTTATTCTGAGAATGTAAATACGACAAAAACAGAGACACCTACACTGACAACTAGTGAATTTATGGACTTTTGTACAATACTCTTTGCATGTCAGAATGAGTAACTATTCTCATCATTCTATTGGCTGACTATATACAGAATTTTCTTGTTTTTTTTTGTCGTTGTCAGGTGTAAATACTATAGCGCATGTTTATATTTTTATCGAAATTCTTATTTTCAGAAAAGGTAAGTATGCTAGTAGACAGAAAAATGGCAGTCAGTGAAAATATTATTATTCGGATCGGTAAAGATTATTGTTGACATCCGTCTCCAACAAACGACGAAATCATAGTGAATAATATTTTGTCAAGTCATACTTGTATCTAATTTCACAGAAGTTTAGACGTTTACCTAATCAAATGTGTTGTGGATCAACATGGCTTCTGATATTCGATATGTGGGCTCCGAATAATTTCTTCTAGTAATCACGAACTGCATGTATATTCTTAATCTTTGAGGTCGTCAACAAAAGCCTCTGAATACATCGCGCAGTACAAACATTGTTTTTATTATTTTTTGCTCTTCAGATCCTTTCAATTAATCGATAGCAATGGCTAGTGAAACTCGACTCTTCAGCGACCGACAGCGATTCCTTGACGTTAATCAAGAGCCGAACAAATTAGCGCTCCCATTGTATATTCCAGTTACTGAAAGCGACGCTGGACAACTTCGCCTAATCGATTGCGTAAAACCCATCGAAAAATTAGGTGTAATTCCTAACTTGTTAAATGAAGTGACCCGATCACTGAACAGTTGTCAACATCCGAAGGATGGTCTAACACCAGACGAGTCTGCTGCTTTATATCTCTATTCGCTCCCGGGTGCATTTTACACAACATTTAACGCCGCACTACGAAATGAAGATCGTACTAAATCACTGCCATTTCAAAATTATTATAAACTATTTATGTTAGCGCTAAAGAAACTTCCATCTATCCAAGACACAATATGGCGAGGCGTGACCGCCGATCTCAGTGATCAATACTCTCCGGGAAGTATTCATGTTTGGCATGCAGCTAGCTCATGCACGGATCAAATTCACGTGACCGATACTTTTCTTGATAAAACAAAACATCGTACGTTGTTTAGTATCAAATGTTGCAACGGAAAATCTATAAAGAATCATTCATGCTTCCCGAAAGAAAGCGAAACAATTCTCCCACCAGGCACATTCATACGAGTTAAGGGACGATCCAATCCAGCAGAAAACCTATTCATTGTGATCTGTGAAGAAACAACTCTTACACCCGAAGAAATGAATGCTCTCGCAGAAAAAGGTATTACTGCCGCTTTGCCAGGCAGCATGCCAGGTGTAGCACCCAAGCGGCTTCTGGTTTGGTTTCACCCGAGTATAGGAAAGTCGAAAGATAATATCAAAATTCAAGAGAAACTAAGACCATTGTTTCCAGATGGTTTTCAAACATTTCAATCATCCGAAGAATGTGAATTGTTTATAAAACAAAAGACAAATGATCGAATAATCTTCATTGTTGGCGGACAAGTTGGACAACACTTTGTACCCATTATCCATAGTCTAGATCAAGTGGTCAGTATCTTAGTGTACTGTATGGATAAAGAAGGGCATGAAAAATGGGCAAAAAATTTTACAAAGGTCAGTAATGTTGTAGTCCTAGATACTTAAAACAGCTCGTTGCATTTTTCGTTGAGTCACAAGGAGGTAGTCTGATTGTAGCCTGAAGCAAAGATACAATATCCTAACCTTGATGGTTCGCCTAAGACATGAGTTTTACATAAACATGCTTTTAGTAAAGCTGATGAATGTACTATACCCTATTATCCTTTTTGTGTTGTACATTATACGATAATGTACACATTGAACTCGTTATTTATGGTTCTACCGTTTCGAGAATGTTTTGCATTATAGATCAAACGAGTCATTACGCAGCCAAAGGAACTCATCAATGAAGTCGAGCAATGGAAGCTACAACAAGAGTAAGTTGACTTTGTCTAAACATCTCGTAATTAATAGAGATCTTTACAGGCTGTTAATTATCAATCAAGATGAATCAACTCCGACGATATCTACGCCGATCAGTGGTTATGAATTAGTTCCCCTGCAACCTTTGGAAGTTGCTTTACAGCCAGTTGAAAGCCTTATTGAACATCTTGATAAATATATATATATTAGCAAACACCACAGTAAAAGTTTTAGCCATGAATTGACACATGACGAAGCAGCCTCTATAACGATGTATACAATGGAGATGGACGGAAATTCTCTCTATCGAGTTTTGAACAAAGCACTACGGTCAGAAAACAGAGATCATACCAAACCATGGTTTCCGTATTTGAAATTATTCATAACGGCATTGAATAAATTACCATCATACCAAGGATTAGTTTGGCGTGGAATACAGATGGACATTTCAGATGCTTATCAGAAAGGCACAAGAGGTGTTTGGTGGGGAATAACAAGTGCGACGAAAGATGGGTCAATCCTAGAGAATTTCATATCTCATTCGTCGGCACGTGTTCTATTTTCAATCGAATGTAAAAATGGGAAATATATCAGCAAGTTCAGTAGCTATGGTTACGACAATGAAGTGATACTCATGCCAGGATTTTGTTATGAAGTCACCAGTGTAATGAAACCTGCGGATAAAATGCATATTATCAGCCTAAAGGAAGTAGATCCATTTTGGTAATAAACTTGTATCAATGAAAAATCCATCATAATCATATCGGTAACATATTATTCTTTTTGTACTTCAATAATTTTCATATAAATAAAATATCGAATAGCTTGCGATTCAATAAAGTCTACTTTTCATATGAATGGGAACGCTTGATGAGATATGTAAGATACTATTATTGTACGCTTTTTTTCTTCTATTGGTTGCTATGGGCAGAATGTGAGAGTATGACTGCATGAAGATATTCTCAGAATTAGATGAAATTGATTTACTGACGTTCTATATTGTGGAATAGAATGTATTTTGAAAGGTCTCAAAGACAACACTACGATCACACAAAATAACAGTTAGCTTTATCATACTAAATTCAGAGTCTATACTCTTCATTCTCATCACCCTCGAATACGTGTATTCGCGCACTGTCGGATTATGTTTTAGTCGTATCCATTCTGTTTCACGAAAGTATTTCGAGATTTTCAGAAAATCCATATGGAAACGTGCCCGTAATAGTAACTTCTCGCTGCAAAAGATCGAAACTACTAGGGTGCTTATCTTTGTTTATTTACTAATAATTTATCATCTTAGAGCGAACACGACGTAGTACAGATGAGTGAAACATTCTCGATAGATGCTATTTGAGAGTTATGATGCGTTGTTTGCATCAAAAGAGATCAGAATATTTATAAAAACCGAAAGACTTCTTTCGCTGAAAAAAAAAGATTCTTACGAGTAACGGATTTCATTGTGTTGAAACATCAATAAAAAGACATTTTTACTGCATGTTTAAAAGTAAAAGATTAAAGCGATTGTAAAATGCAAGATTACTTCACATAAGTAGAGTATTTGCTCTCTTTACCGTACTTTTCAAATTCATACACATAGAACGATGACAGAATGCGAGCACTCACGAGTTGGTAGAGAATTTTTAGACAGTGTTTCTTGGCCTATTCTATTGCGTAGACCAGCTCATGATCAATGTTATTGCCATCAATGTTATTCATCAGATCTTCCAGATACTCTTACCGTGGCCGGTTATACATATGTCATTCCACGTGGATGGAGTCGCTTTGCTGTTTCAGTTGATGAAGATTTCTTCAATCATCATAACGTATGGAAAACATGGCTAAATTGTTATCATGGAACAAGTATTGACAATGCTAGATCTTGTGTCGAACATAGGCAACTATTGTTACCCAATGATATAACTATGTACGGAAAGAAACTGGAAATACGAGAAGATCACATCCCGGGAGAACAATATGTTTTTACAACACCATCCATCAAATATGCTGCGTTGGGTTGTTATGGTCACACATATGACTTCCGATCACCTCATGATTCAAAATTGTATACTATAAAAGTAGTATTACAATGTAAACAGAAGCCTGATTCAATCATAGTTCAACCAGAAACAGTTGGTGCAAGAGAAAGAGAAATTAAAATATGTCCTCATTTCCCAAATGAAGTGTTAGAATGGAAAACAAAACATCGTTCGAGCGTTATGATCTATGGACTATTACTTCAAGTAAAGGGAGAGGATGCAGAAGATGATTCGAATTTATCTCTATGTCAATCAATAAACATCACTGAAAGTATACGATAAAATTCTTTTGATATGATATAAAATGTTGTATTTTTTGTATAGATCAACCTCATGAATCAATCATAATTCCACCACAATCAGCTTCATCGAACGAAAATGTTGATAATAATCCAAAATCATCGCCGTCGAACGAAGCCATTAATAATAATTCAAAGCCAACGCGCTCAATTGCATCTACATACAGATCTAAATGGGCGTCAATGTCAAGAAAGCGAGCGGCACTCTTAATTATACTGGTCGTATCCACCTTTCTACCAATAGCTGCTCTTATTATTGGTCAAGTATATAAAAATGATTGTCCAATGCAACCATGGATTCCTCGATGGTTGATTATTTTTGGAGCTATGGGCTTAGCTGGTTTTAGTTTGATTTTCATCACAGTAAAACTCCCAATTCTTTAATTTCGAAGACGTACATTGTATTTGTAGATGTCTATAACGTTTCAACGTTGTTCTAAAGACACAGAAGTTGGAAATGATATTGGTTCGTACATGTTCTGTTTGCTAATACTCTTCTTTCTCGCATGGCTAATAGCGGTAAAATATATGTTCAGTATAACGTCATTTCTCTAAATGTTCTTTTGATTTTGATAGGGAAGTGTATGGATATTTCCAGCTAATCTGGAAGTTCAATTCAATGAAACCAATAAGAAAACCTACTGTCATAAAACTCTGTACAAGTTTGCATTCGGATTATCGCTTGTACAATATTCACTCATTGGTGTTTTGGTATGCTGCTGTCTGGGCAACGTGTTTTAGCCATAGTGATATGCATAACCAACAAATTATACGTTATACTACTGAAAGAACTTGAATGCGTATCTATCTCTACTACAAGTATAACCATTATTGACGCCCTTGATATTAATCCTATATAACTTTTTTTCTATTATAGTAATTTGAAGTTAACAATAAGATACATGTAGATTACGAGTAGAATTGTTTAAAAGTTGGCATGAAAGATTATCAGTTTTCAAATACATAAACATTTTGTATCATCGAATTCTCTATCTAGTCCATAGGAGAAAACTTTCGAATCAAACCCATTTTCAATGACCATGACCCATCTTAAGATCTGAGATGGACTTTTAACACAAAATTCGTCTAAGCGTGGATCAGCATTGCAGAAATAACTTGTATCGTGTGTAGACCACCAATCATTTTTGCCACGATACAAATTTCTCTCGTCTGGATTTAATCTTAGCACTCTTCCCATCTCAACTTCAGCACATATGAAAGCACCCTTACGATTCGCTTTATTTTCTGTTCCATCTCTTGACCGAGCAAAGTAAACACCATGACCTATCATTGTACTCTTATATGCAGTACTAATGAGAAAGTCAGAGTGAGCAATGAGCATAGCTGATTTTGGGTCAGTTTGATGAAATCCAATATAAAGATTTTTTCCTGCCGTTGTTTGTTCGATATCAAAATAACGTGGCTGCGGATTGTAACTTTTGAAATGAAATATGAAAATATGTTCCAAATCGCGGTTTTTGCATTGAGCACCTTTCGAACAAGCTTTATCGCCAAAACGCATAGTACGATTATCACCCAATAGAGTATAAGGAATAAATCGTTTATGTTTAGGCGATAGCGGTGTCGATGGCATGTTGAAGTCCCTCAGGATTAAATTTGGTCTGTAATGCCACCACACGCGATAGTGATAGAAATCCAACATGGTAGTTAAAATCAAAAAGAAGAATGATATAGCAACGATAACAGCCAGACTTTGCATTGTTATATTTTTGTGAACAGCTAAGCAAAACACTATCGTGGCAATACGGACACATGACATCAATACGACAAACACGAATTGTAATTGGAAACGTTGTTTGGGACGTGCACGATAACACGGGCAATTGCAACTGAATGAAAGAAATCGATGTAACGATTTTGCTTTGAGAAATTTACGGTATAGTGGACAGCACAATAAACAAGGACATAATCCAAAGGGTATAACGAATAGAAGAAGTACGACAATTAATAAGATTATTGTTCGAAGAGTACCAATGAAAAATAGTGAAACCGTGATGATATTACTTGTGACATCAGTTATTTGCGATTGATGATCGCTTGGGTTCTTGATCTGGAAAAATAGCTCCTGGTGGCTTGTAGTGATAAGCATGAATAGTGTAATCGTTACTGCTGCTTCAAAAATTGTAATTAGTGCATGAAGGTAAACTAATGAACGATAAAAGCAAGAATGAGAACACATCCGTTTTCCTCGCGAATCACCGGTAGCTTCTGTTGCTGTGTTTCTAATCTCAAAGTTTTGTTTTATGGGCTATCAACAAATACGTATATTGTTTTATTAGTAGTGCAAAAAGATATCTATTGTTTGACGTAGAAAGAATGTTCGTTTTCTACGAAAAAGAGCAATAAAATTTTAGTTGGAATTTACCAACTTTGTCCTTTGTTTGGTCTTAATTGATATTATAGAACACAGTAAGAAGTTGTCGTCAAGAGAAATGGTTTTACAAAAGAAAGTAAATGTACATCAAAGGAAGATAACGGTTATTCTCTTCTTGAAGACTACCAGCAATTTGCTAAGTTTTGTGCGTTCATGCTAAACAAAATTCATGCTAGTGTTCCAAACACTTACTGTACATTCTCGTCAGATACAAAAGAAACATACTTAAGAGTCTTTCCAGTTAAGTCAAAGATGCAATTGATCAAGCAAACAAAATATCTCACTACACCGTAATGTGTGTGACAATACACCACGAATAAAGATATTTTTCTTAGTGATGAAATCTTGACTATGTCGTTGAGATTTACATCTGACTAGGTATTCTGACGCCAAATAGTATCAACAATAACAGAATCTTACATATAAACACTATTAGTGTATATTTCGATATATCACTACTTATTCAACCAATTGAGACCTGGCAAGTTGCTTATGTTTTTTTTCAGAGTATCATTGAAGAGAAGCCATGACGATTTTTCTTTCATCTATGATTTTCGAAGTTTCGTACATACGTAAAACTCACATTTTACGACGCTGATTTCTGTAAACTACTCTCTTCATATAAACAATTTGACCGGAGTGGAAGAATAGTGTTCTCTTTTCTTTTTGTGTGATTTCGTGACTATAGATCTTGCCATTGCAATCATTCTTTCCTCTGTTGTGCAAATGGCAACAGGTGAGTGTGAAAATTTTCGTATTGGACGAGAGTTTTTAGAGAGTGTTGCATGGCCTTCTCAATTGCGTAAGCCGGTTCACGATCGATGTTATTGTTATCAATGCTATCCATCAAGTCATCCCGACGCTCTCACCGTCGCTGGTTACAAATATGTTATTCCACATGGTTGGACTCGTTTTGCTGTTTCGGTTGACAGTGACATCTGCGAGCTTCACAATGTATGGAGTACGTGGTTGGTTTGTTACCATGGAACTAGTATTGAAAGCGCTAGATCCTGTGTCGAACATCGACAATTGCTGTTGCCCAACGATATTACCATGTATGGCAAAAAGTTAGAAATACCAAAAGGTCATATTCCGAAAGAGCATTACATTTTCACAACGCCGTCAATTACTTACGCGGCACATCAAGCTTACGCTCGTGCGTATCATTTCAGATCGCCTCATGATTCAAGACTCTATACTATAAAAGTAGTATTGCAATGTAGACAAAAGCCCGACTCAATTATCGTGCAGCCAGAGACAGTTGGTGCGCAAGTGCGAATGCAAAGAATATGCACGCACATTCCGAATGAAGAATTAGAGTGGAAAACGCAACATCGGTCATCTGTTGTCATTTATGGCTTACTGTTACAGATAAAGAAATGCGACGAGAATGATACTAGTAATCTGACGTCGCTACCATCATCATCGTCAACAACTCATTATAACAGTACGCGTAACTGTGAAAACACAACACAATTATTTTCTTGTCAGCCAATAGCAGTTATTCTTAATCTCTGTTTTACATAGGTATACCAACTATATCAAATACAATCCCAAGAGATCCATTGAACAAACTTTCGGGCACAGTGTCTCCTATTTCAATGAGTATAGATTCGACAGACGAATACTCTGTCGAAAGAGATGCAATGTCATCGAAACAAGTATCTGTCTTGATCATGATTTTGATAGCAACGTTTCTACCTGTAGCTGCTCTGGTCGTTGGTCAAATTTATAAATCTGACTGTCCTATTCAACCATGGATTCCACAATGGATGACTGTTTTCGGAGCTGTGGGTATAGGTGTTTTCGGTACTACATTCACTATCGTAGGTGTTAATTAGCATATATTTCATACACTCACGCCTTGTTTATAGTTGCTTATTTCATTCAAATGCTGTGGTGAAGATAGTCATATCGGAAGATGTACTACGAATTGTTTTGTATGTTTATTAGCATTCTTCTACTTCTCGTGGTTAATCGCGGTACAGAAAGAAAAATAACCAAAGAGTTTCGATCAGTTGAATAATATGTATGTTTTCTTCTCTAGGGAAGCGTGTGGGTATTTGGCGTGAGACCAAGTGTTCAATATGATAAGCGAATCCCAGAGAACTACTGTCAAGAAAATCTCTACAAATTTGCATTCGGATTACTCATAACACAGTACTCACTGATGGCTGTTGCTTTGTGCATCGGTACCAGTGCTTGCTTATTTATTTTTTGTGTCGATTAACAAAAATAAATCAAAGAGAAAGTGAAGTTCAAAGATTGTGCTTTTATTCTCTCTTCCGTGAATAAACTGAAGGTAATCAGTTCAAAAACTTATTTTAAAGAATGCTAGATACATCCGAGTACTGTCATTCAATTTCATGAGCATATTATCATCGCGAGTCGATTTTCATGTACTTTGCCTTAATTGCATTCTCTGTATCTCGAATATGTTTTTTTCATCCTAACACACGAAATTTAATGTGCTGTCAGATAGAAATATAGAACTAACAGTTTTACTCCACGATGATGTTTCGACTTCTTAGCTAGTTTTGAGCATGTTCGAAACGGTAGCGCATCATTTCCAAGATTTCTTCAACGGTTTCTACCTTAGTATAGCACAGATATAACCACTATACTTGTAATATAGATAGTCGTCAACATTGACGACATGGCTGCTTTGGAATATTTTGTCGAATACAGTAAAACCTCTCCATAGTAAACACTAGCGAGACCGTTCAAAATGCGTTCACTGCAGGCGATGTCGTATTAGGTGAACGCTTACATTCACTTGACTTCCTATGAATCGATGAGCAGTTGGATGGAAAATATATATAAATAAACAATGAGTGTAATTCTAGATGCTAAGTACATCGTCATACATACAGCCAGTCAATTTCTTGTCCTTGCGGTTTATACATGCAATGTATCATTTGTATATTGAGTATTATTGTTCATTCACTCTTTTAAAGGATGATGTATATAAATCATTCTCTATTAGCAACATGCATCTCGTTCTCTCACGTTTTTCACATTTTTTTTTCGCATATGCTCACATGTTTTCTGTTCTCTGCACAGCATCTTCTCATGACATCATGTAATCATCATTTTGTGTTGTCATCTTTCTTTTTTAAACCGTGATGATTTTTTGGCAGTAAATATCATTCGTCCATTCTTCAGTCATTTTTCCGTCATTTCGTCTCTGAGCCGACACTCGATACATGTGACGGATTTTTTCGTAACTAATAGGCTACCAGTGAGTTTTGTTAGCACTGGTTCAAGGAAACAACACGGCAGACTATTTTATCTTCTATTCTTAGATTTATACGCCTATAGTTTTATTGTATTTATTTTCCTTGTATTTCACCAGTGTTCTCAATATTCCTTAGGCTCTGTTTTATCTATCTTTAACTTTTATCCATGTAGCAAGCATCGTCGAACTTTGATCTGTGGCAACATTAGACATAGTATCATTAAGACCCACAAAGGTTCTGGGAAGAAAGTTGTGGCATTGTTCGACATCTTACATAAGGCGTATGCACGTCACGGCCTTCGTCTATGATTCTTTTTCTACTTAACATATTTCTCTCTTAACACAAATACAATCATCTCTTACAATCCAACTAGCTACAAATGTATTCAACAAGAAGCGACCGCAGCATTAGCACGAATACTTGTACTCAAGGAACACGAACTGATAAAGCACGAGGGGCATGATAGTGAGTGAATAGCATTTGGAAAAATAATGATTATTTTGTTTTCTTTGTAGAGCATGTTGGTTGAACCTCCACAGTGTTGATATCGACTTCCGTGTGATAGTCAGTCAAATATCGTCAACGTTGTTCAAAATAGGTGGTGTCGCCCCACTGGCATCATTATCACTGTTCCTAATTTATTCTCCGCTAGCATCAAAAGTTCGACATTTAACCCAATCGACATAGATTCGTCGACCACGATACTATCCTGACAAAAATCGAAGCCCGACATCACTACCTTGTAGGAGAAAATCAAACGGTTTTCTTACTATGGTCGGCCCCTTACTAGTTCCCAGTGGTTGAGATCAGCAAACCAACAATAAAAAAGCGACTACCATACTCAAATAAGCTTCAACTACCCAAGAACTGAATGATCAGAGTGGCATAAGAGAAAAAAATGTATAAATAGTTAACCGACCACAAAAGATGAAGGCTACAACGTCAATTTGAATCTAATTTCAAACTCCAACACGGACGTAGAGTCGAACGATTCTGACAGCTCACTTGTATCCATTATAGAGCTTAAACTCTTTTCGTGTTTTCGATAGTGTTAATTTTGATATTCGTTTCGATCTTTTATTGTTGAATAAATTAGGTTTTCTCCCTTTTTTCGAAAGATTAGCTCAAAAATTTACTCATATTGCTCAAGTTGACTTCAAAGATAGTATGAACAATTTATTCATTCCCACAAAATGCCTTGATGTCTATGAAGAAAAAGGATAAATCTTCAGTTGAAGTTATATCGTTGAGCGAGGGTAACAATCTTCTTCATTTATATAAGACATTATGATCAATGGAGTTTTCCCTAAACAATATCACTTTCTAAATTGAAATGTTTTCTAAGCTTACCAATATATTCGTTTAGTTGTCTCAATGAAAGTAACTTTGTCATAATAGAGTCAAAGAGTTGTGCGTGGGCCCCACATCCTGAAGATAGAGCTAAGAGGAGTTCAAACTAATAAAACAGGATCGCGTTTACACCTATGGTAAGGAATAATTATGAAGCTGAGATTTTACTGTCTTTCGAAAATCTTCTACAATAAATATACTCGTTCGAAATATTAGATGAAAGCAGACAAGATTCATAACGAAAATATTGTAAGGAGTCGTAATTGTTGAACATCGACATGATAGTATTTCACCGTACATAGAGTTCTGTAAAAAAAATCTCTCTGTTGGAGATGAAATAGTTACAGTTCAAGATTATGGACACGTCATGTAGAATATTTCTTATTTCGTCTGTCCATCATCATAACCATTTGTATCTAGTATAGACGAATTATGATTATTTATTTGCTGACAAAACCAGTAAACTATTCTACTAAGTATGATTGATTTGTTTTACTCAGTAAGCGACGTGTCCGAAACAAAAGAAATAAACAAATGCCTAGCATATTATCTTGAATGTGGAAATGAGTTTTTTTCTAAGTAGTCTACAATGAAACAATGTTTTACACACCATTTAATTGATATCTCGAGAGTAGTCGATCAAGAATATTTTCTGTTAGATTTCGCATATTCTTTTATTTAAATGAGAAAAGAAGGTGATATTTTTTCATCTCTGTTCCTAACTAAATAGTTGCAAATGTAAACGAAGAAACACATGATGTGTATGGAAAATTCCTCCCTATGCGTTTTGCTTTCTCTCTTATCAATTGCGAGAAGAGATTAAGTAGTGGCGTAGCCAGGATTTGGTGGGTGGCCTGGCGACGCCTTATATCTATTATAAAACCTATTCACTGGATTTCAATAGTTTTTCAATAAGTTAAAATGTATATTCGACTATTTTACTTCCTTATGAGTCGTAGTAATTTAACCTATTAACAAGTTTATTGAATTAGATCATATACAAAAAGTGGAAGTTAATTAAGAAAAGATAAATAAAAATTATTTCAACAATATCCGACTGTTTTTATGTTCAATAGCAAAAGTATCAACTATTTGTTCATAATCGACATCGAAATCTCTTTCAATAGCTATTATAGACAAATCACTTAATCTAGTGTCAGTCATACTATTACGTGCAGCAGTTTTAATAAATTTCATTTTACTAAAAGTTCGTTCTGTAGTTGCTGACGATACAGGAATTGTCAATGCTCCAACAAGAAGAGATATGACTGTAGGAAATGCTTGTTTATATGGTAAAACTTCGAAGTACAAATCCACAATATCCTTTAATTTTGGCTCTTTCAACATAGGCTTTAATACTTGAATTTCATTCTTCAATAATTGACCATCACATTGTAGCATATTGCAGAGATGTGTTAATTCTTCGATTTCCAAAAATTGTGAACTATCAGGTGATAAAGATGAAATACCACGAATAATTTCTAAGTTGCTATTTGAAAAGCGGTCATTCATTTCGATAAGAATAGCATCAATTACTGGATAAAAAACACGATCTCTAAATTCATCCACACTACTAATATTTTCTCGTTGTCCTATTGTACTCATAACTACACAATCTTTGAATCTTGTTGACAAAGTTTTTGTTCTTCTATGCTTAGCTGGAACATTGAAATCAACATCATTTACATCACAAAATTCAGCTATTTGTTCAAACAATCTTGAAAATTCTTCTTTGCTTCGCAATTCATTGATTTGATTGATTATATCACTAATCAGGCTATGAGCCTTACCAAAATCAAGTGATTTAGCTAGAATATCCATAAAACAGTTTTATTAACAAAGAAGAGAGTACAATGAATTACATGTGGTTGAATGAGAAATCTTACATTTTAATTGATCTGATAATATTTTTATTTTACCAAATAATTGTTGTATAATGAAAAGAGTCACAATAAATAACGGTTCCCTTATTCCCAACAATAAACCTCGTGCATCAATTGAACGATCGGAACCTTCATTTTCAAGTTCTTCTAAACTTTGTTTTAAAACTCTGTAATTATCAATGATTGATTGAATTGATGTCCAACGACTATCCCATCTTGTTTCAGCCCAGTTTTTAATCGTAGTACTATTGGATAAAATCGAACAGTCTGAATAAAAAATTTCATACATTATTTCCAACTAAAACTGGATGAGTTTACCTATCTTCAGTTGTTGTTGAACTTTCTTAAAAGTCTCATTTGTTACACTAGATTTATGAAAATAAGTATAGATCTTGTTCACAATTGAATAGAATTCAGATAAATAGGGAATAGCTTTCGTAACATCACAGATGACTAAGTTCAATTTATGTGCGTAACAGTGTACATATATTGCACGTGGAATAAATTGTTGGCGTAACAATGCTTGAACACCACTGTGTATACCCGATAAAACAGATGCACTAAAGAGAAGAGCAAGAATTATTAAATTTCATGTATGATGTGTATTCATAAAATATTGACCATTTATTGATCTTACCCATCAAAACACATAGCTATACAGTTTTGCAGATCAACATTTATTGATGACAAAAACTTAACGATTTCATCTGTTAATGACTGAGCATCAAATTCAACAAGTTTAATGAAACCAAGGAAATATTCCTTGAATAAAGTTGAACGATAAAGATTATCTTTATTTGCTGTAACTTCGAGATCAATAACACGTACGACTACACTAAGTTGTTCATTGCCTGATATATCTCGTGATTCATCAACCATCAATGAAAACATGCATTCTTTTATCTAGAAAATAGAAATAAAATAAAATTTTCCATGAAAGCGGACCATATTCACCTTTGTTGTTATTTGTTGACGAATATTAGAAGCCACCAATGAAATCATCTCGTTTTGTATTTGTGGACTAAGATATGTTGAATTCTTTGCACTGTCATTTAAAATTGATGAAACAACAGGATCAGTACTACTGCTCCACTTCAACAATTCGATGAAATTTCCTCTATTGGTTGATCTGTCATAATGTAAAAGCAAAAGTAAATAATGTATCATTGCAAATAAATTGCACTTACGATGCATCTTCTACATGACCACGAAGTGCAATCATTTGTCTTGCACACAGATGTAAAAGTGAAATGATTTTCTTCAATTTGGTCCGATTTTGTTCTATTACTTGATTTCGTGATCTATCCAGAACTTGTATAACATTCGACGAAGATTTTTTTCGTAAAACATATTCTTCAAAATTAACTACAGCTTGTTTATGAGATTGACTTAGTTCATGTTTTGAAAAGCCTTGTTTTTTACTAAATGCATTTTTCCAACTATGGAAACCATTTACGAAAGCATCACTTTGATTCTAAGCAGAAACGAGTATTAGAAAAGCAATCAGTAAGGAATTAAAATTTCTTACTCGAGTATTAAGCCTTGCACTAGAGTTAAAATGTCTACAATAATAACAATAAGCAAAATCGGTTTGTACTGAATATTCTAACCAACTGAATTGTAAGAACCATTGACTATGAAAACATCTTTTATCTTTATCAAAGGGATAAGTAGCAAGTTTTGGTTGTGCAGGAGGTTCATTCAACGAATTACTAAGATCAAAAGGATATAACTGTGATTTATTTGATGATGAAAGTAAAGATGAAGAACATTTTGATAAAGATAAATCAGTTTGTTCTTGTTGTCGTTGGATGGGTGATATTAATAGCACATCAGGTCCTGCTGCAGATGAAGTTAGTTGTTGTTGTTTACTTGATGGTGATGCTGATACAAACTGAGAAGATCCTAATAAAGATCAAAGAAACTATTCATATTGCTATTTGTATGACAAAAAAATCTTATAAGTTTGATTGCATTAAATAGTAAAATATCATCGTCTTATTTACTTGATGATGGTGAGACTAGTCGAGGAGATTTAGGTGAAGATAAAGAAGTTTGATCTTGTCGACGTTTATTTGATGGTGATAATAATGCAGGTGATTCTGATGAAAATAAACAAACATTTTCTTCTTTATTTGATGATGTAGAGCAATCTACGAAATATTGTGATAGATGTTAAAGAATTTTTGCTTTAATTAATTACTTTGCAAGGGTGATAAAATTCGAGAAGATGAAGATGGTGAATGTAGAGAAATTTGATCCTGTTGTTGTTCAGAATCAACAGATCTCGAGACAGTTTTGATTCTCTCGTCTGAGTGAGAATCTGACGTGTTATCTGTAACTGAAGAGTTCGATTTTCGATTATTTGTGCTATATGAATTGAAGAACGATTGAATGGTGCCACGCTTTGGTAATTTAGAAAATTGATCCATCTGTAAAATATGAACTTAAATCTGTGAATGTTATCTGTAAACAGCGCTTTCTTCCTTTGCTTACTACAGTAACTGAACTAAAATCTAACGTACTAATAGTCCAATCGAAATTATACTGACTTTATCTCTAATATTTTTCAGATGTCACCCATTATCAGAAATTTCAATGAGGAGTGATCATTAATATTTTACAATAAAGAAATAGCTTATTTTAAAAAAATTCCCGGTGGCCTGGCGAACAGCGGCGGTGGCCTGGCGACGCCAGGACATGCCAGGCCCTGGCTACGCCACTAGTGTGGATGTGGGTGTATAGTCGCCTATTAGCAAATGGACTCTAGCTCCTTCAAAGTCTTATGAAAACAAGAGTTATCATATACCGTTCGATGCGCCTCAAAAAGCTCTACAACATGGTATACCAGATTGAGGAAAAAGTTTGTGCACCGCGTTACTATTATTAATATTATAACACGGCGCACGAACTTTTTCCACAACCTAGTATTTGTACTATCCAGTATTGTTAGTCTTGAATGTAGAATACATTGATTGCATTCGAGCTAATATGGACGTCGATGTGGTTGTGTTCTGCCAATGTGTGATATTGATGCTTCATTTTTTATACTAACCTGACAAATATTCTTTTTTATTTTCTCTTGCTGTTCTGTCGTATTTTTTGAATTGTTTAGATTAAAGAGAAAGAAAACAGGTAAAAATGTTTTTATGTTGCTGTAGAAAAGAATTTTTGCGATGTAGCCGAATACCTTCGACCATCAAACCGAAAACTTATCATTCACATGGATAACTCTTTCCTCGTTTAGTTGACTTTTATCCTCGCTTAAAAATTTACAAGATAAACATAAAAGTCATTTTTTGTCGAAATATAGGATGACTATTATAATATTTCGCCGACTTATACATGTAACCATGGTGTGCATTAATATTCCATCAAACAAATAAAGAGCAACTCACTTTTTGTCCACTAAATATTTGACATATAACACTTGTTACAAGAAATTAGCGTAAGACTAATAAACGATAATACTTTGTAGCTTAATGTGTGTGACGCTATGCAATCTTTTTTTAAATCTAGTCGTGCTCTTTTCTCTTTCTTTTTTTTGTCATGCTTCGTTTTTAGATGCATTGACGTCATCATGCGATTGTAATCATAACTTTCTGTCCCATATCGAATAGTAAGCCCTGGGGAGGTAATTGATAAGACTCTCTTTCAATCATACATATTAGTAATATTATGTAGAAAAAGAATTGAGTATTTTATTGTTCGTAATAACAAATTTCGGTCGCCTGACGTTTTAGTAGAACAAAAATCAAAATAGAGAGAATATCTTTTACTACACGTGGTGAATCTACATAACAAATCAGTGATAAAATATTTTTTCAAACTCTGTGTGTCCTCGAAATACGCATTGTATGTCAAATTGCAATAGAAAAATAGAAGGAAAGCCAATAGGGCAGTAACGTGTAGATTTCAACAGGTAGAATAATAATAAGCATTATAATAGCAGGAACCACTGCCCATATAATCAGAAGGGCCTTGACCGACACATCTAGGACAAATAATACTGGCTTCTTGACCAGAAAGAGCAGTACAATTGCAGGCATAACCGTTGAGAGCACATGGCTGGGAATATCCAGTTGTACAACAAAAACTTCGAGAGCACGGACTGTAGGGAATGGTTGTAGTACTAGTAGTACTTGTCGACGTCGTCCTTGTTGATGTGGTTGTAGTACTAGTGGTAGTTGAACTACTTGTGAGTGTGGTTGTTGATTCTAATTTAGAAACAAATATGTGAGAACGATCCATAGAATAAGAATAGCAGATACAGAGTAATTTTTTACAAAAGCATGTAACCAGCATTTTGGGTTGGATACTCAGTCATACAAGAGAAATATCTGATCGGTATGGTACTACTTCGAATATGAAAGAGTGCGATGATTATCTCATAAGCTACTCTTATTCGAACTCGTATTTACTACCTAGCAGGTCTAGTACTGAGAACCACTGATATATCTATCTGCAAGAGTATGCTTTCATCTTCTTATTGTTTATTGTCGATAAAATATATTTTGTACTAACCCGTAGGTATGCGTGTATTAGCCATGACAATCATTGTCACAGCATCCACATTTGTGATCAGGTTATTGTATTGGCTTTCTATACCTGTAAACAATTTACAAGTGCCTGTCGAATTCTGGAATGTCGCTGCTTGACAATTACTACGAGCTAAGCAGTTTATTCGACAATATTGAATATACGAAGCTGCAATCGTTGCCAATGGTACACAAGTAGTATTTTCACATTGAAATTGCCAATCGGCCTGTATCGACATAATAAACGAACGTGAGGTTTGTGAAAACAATTGCTGTACAACAACAACCAAAAGCAATAGAATAGTATTAGTTGTGCTCATTTCTAGCGATGTTTCTAGTAGACGAGACAAATTTATTTGAAAGGAAAAGTTTGATGTCTGCAAAATGTTAAATATCGTACATTGTGGAGCTCGATAGAGAAAAACAAGTAATGTTATTGATCACCTGGAAATGAAAAGTATATAAGTGAGAATAGCGAAGTACTTTGTTAATATTAAGATGCTTTTTCATACGTTTCAGAAGAATGCTCACGTGAATACTACGACCTCACAATATTTAAAACGTATGAACATTCATTATAAACGCAAAAGTTTTTACAGTCAACAGGTACTCCATGATTTGACAATGACACTGCTTTTGAGCTATATTAAAGCGGCATAATACTATATAAAGCGCACTCTAAGAATATAAATTTTCTGTTTTTAACACTATTTTAACACTTTTCGATGAAAAGAATGCAGTAAAGCATATTTCACGACCAAACTCGTCAAGAAACAAAACTTTTGTTACACTTCATCGAGCGCTCAGTTCGGTTTTCGTATGAAATATACACGTATTTCACAATCAATAATGAGTTTTCATATGAATGTCCACTAAAACAGATTTCCAAGCAAGTCATTCATTTACGTACTGAATCAATTTATTGATATAGTATAGCAGCAAGCATAGGTGTGGATATAATAAAAAGTTTTTGAAGGACGTGCTACAAAATCGAAGGATAAATAGAGGAGAGTTTTTTTCATTATAAAGATGATTTGTTTGGAGCTTTTCGTGTAAGGATAATTGCATACCTGGAAAGAGATTGAATAAGAAATTTAACATAATTTCACTACGTTTAGTCGTGCCTATAAAACAAAACTGATTAAAAAATAAACCAATGAGAGAAAAAACAAAAGAATAAGTCAAAATTAAAACATCTGACCAATCATAAAAATGAGAAATGTGTATCGGATTATGTAATCATCTTCGTGTCTGTCCGTTCGAAAACAATTTTTTCCCTTTTTATGTGTTCATGTACAGCAGGAACTCGTTTTTATTGAATCATGAATGCATTTTCCATAGTTTTTGCCATTGCCTCATCCATGAAAGAGCTGATCCAGCATCAATTTCTCAAGGTTTGGTTTCTTATCCCGAGCCATTTTAGTACCAGTATTCTAATCTGCCTGACATCTAAGCATTTATCAATGGATAGATAGATTTGCAAACTTTAGCATCACAATCTCTGGCGATGAGCCAGAATTTTTCTGTCTCACCGGTTGGTATGTATTTCCAGCTCATGTATATCTGAAAAATAGAGACAAGGGACTGGTAGAATATATATTCACATCAGCTTCATTCAGTATGATCAACTTTAAGAGAACTGATCAAACCACATGCATTCGTTTCGCTAGACTACAAATATTATAATGGGCAAAACTATGTTAACTTGCGGTATAAAATCAACGAGTCATCCGGTGAGTATACTACCGCGGCACTCTGCAGGTTTTGAGGCAACTATTCTTCATCACCACTCAATATCAGTTTTTTCCTGAGCACTATCCTTATTGTTTTTCTATATGAGAAATAAGTCGATCGGTTCACCGATTTAAGCTAATGAATAAAATCTTTAGTTGCTTTAGTCGATCAAGTATGTCGTGAAAGTCGTACACTGATCCACGTAGAGTTACTTGCGTGATGCCAGAAATCAACATTATCGTATACGAATAGTATTGCTTCACATTGTCCAAAAGACAAGCATCGAACTCAACTTGCTGTACGGGTGTTGTCTTCGAGAAACTTTTCGTGATTGTACTGGACAAATCTGCTTCCATGTCATTTTTGACCGTATCACATAATCGCCGTACTACATCCGTCTAATTCTGCGTGTCGTTCTTTAAGAAGAACGAGGTCATCTGTAAAAACTTCTAGCTTCTTTTTGCCTATATGATTCACAGGGATATGGCGGAGCATTCTTGTGTTAGTATTGATATACATGCTGACGTCTTGAGCAATCACTACCCAAATATCTTTCATACTCAGTTCAAGTGGATAGTGACGTGCGTACGCAGTACATACAGCTTCAATAAAAGCATTCTTACATGAATGAATTTGTTGATTAGGTTTGACGGAAGCCACAGAGAAACTCATATTAAGTGCAGCAGTGTCTGTGAATGAGAGTGAAATGCAGAGAAAAAAATAAAATACATATAGCAGAAGTGGCATTGTGACCTAAAAGTAAAAATGCGAGTGGCGAACGTTCTTTGCCGTACTGTATAATAATACATGTGTTTACAGTGTTTCCTTTCGCTATGCTGTCTAATACACACAAGTGATGTTTTTCATAGAAAGTCATGAAGCTGCTCATTCGACTAACCTTGGCGTAAGTATACCTTGGATATTTCCCACACAGTGATGAATCAGCGAATAAGCACACATCACGCCAGCGTCTGAGATCTTGTACCAAAGTGCAAGTTTGAAAATGATGAATTCAGCTACACTTTATCGATTAATTTTATTAATATAATAATGAATGAGAACAATACTGTTTATCTGACGATTCTTCCTGCAAGTGTACATAAACAATAGGAAACTAAATATCTGATACAGAGCAAAAAATACATAGGTGAAATGATTTTATAGAAAAGAATTCAGTGATGGACAATTCCGGCGTGTATGACCTTTAAAATAAAAATACGCAAGATTAAGTAGCTTGTCGAATATATGCGTCTTTACCTGTCTCTTTGCAGAGACCGCATTTTCGTTGTTTTCCATCTTCGTCATTATCTGAACTTCGCCGTTTACGAGATGAAGTAGATTGGTGATTTCCACCTTGTCGATAAGTATTACCACCGGT
Organism: Adineta ricciae; assembly: GCA_905250025.1. Lineage (NCBI taxonomy): Eukaryota > Metazoa > Rotifera > Eurotatoria > Adinetida > Adinetidae > Adineta > Adineta ricciae. Next base: position 70,153 of record CAJNOJ010000073.1, on the reverse strand, counting down.
TTGAAATGTTGTTGTTGCTGTTGTTGTTGATCTCAAATTAAAAATAGGCATAGATATTATCTAACATAATCACAGGATTGTCTTACTCATCTTTCCAAGCAAAAAAATTACAATTATCGTTGTTACCACAACGGAAAAAAGACCGGCCTCTGTTGGGACCATCTAAAAATAAAGAAAATCTTCATTGCAGAAAAAAGTCATTTGGCGATAGTAAAGCTACCTTTCTTCACGGTCAATTCTTTAGCATCAGTATTACAATTACATTTTGGTATTCCACTACTATTCGTCGGACGTATTTGTTCTTGTTGCAATGGTCTGGATGAATAAAATAAAAACACGAATATTCCAATCCAATGGTTTACCTAGCAGGACGGGTAGGTTGTTGTTGCTGTTGTGGTCTAGATTTCGCGCAATGCCGAGAAGAAATTCAAATAAGATAGAACATACCTGAATGGAGGATTGTTATTATTGTTAGGGACACGTGAAGCTTGCGGTTGTCTAGAGTGTAATTGCAGAGTAGTAGAAAACGATGGATATTCTACTTTCGGTGATTACCGGTTTTGTGGTGCATTGGCTCTTCCATTTGGTGGTTGGTTTCGATTAGTGCGATCACCAAATGGACCAGAGGAGGGTGGACGAGGTGGCGGAGGAGGAGGTGGAGGGTTTTGTCCTGGTGCGCCAAAGTATTTCGTCATTGCATCATCAAGTTTTTGAATTTGTGCTGCAGTGACAATGAAGACTTGTCGATATTTATCGATCTGTTCTCGAAGTACCGCTACAAAAGTCGAAGAAAATGTTTTTTCATTCAACTGTAACAAAACAAAATCTCTTTTACCTGCCGGTTGCGCTGTTCCCTCACATATTCTAGAAAGAGAAGAGCAATTTCACCGGAAAACTATGCTAAACAACATACGCTTTCAGTTGACTTTCAAGTTCTGCACGAAGAAAAGGTTTTGACAATGCATGACCCATCTTGTCGTAACCTTCGCATAGGCCAAGCCCTAACTTTTCCGGTTCGAATCTTCGCTCGGAATTCATTTTTGTATACACACGTTCTTGAATTTTAGCAATATGCTCTGCATGTGTTGCATCAGTACCTATATGGATTTGTTCGAACATTCAAATGGCAATTATCGCAGCTAATAATTACCTATGCCATGTTTTTCCATCAAAGCAATTAAATCTGCCTCGGTTAGCAATTGCGGCGGTGTTGTTTCGCCTTGGACCATTTCAATTTTCGTCGGATAAAATGTTTGATTTAAATCATAGAGTGGCAACGACTAATGAAAAGGAATTTTCTCTATATCGAACAAACAAAGTGTGAATTTGTGTCGTCTTACTTTCTCAGACCATTTGTCATAAATATATACCTCGAGATAGTTTTTCTCGCGAATAATCAAGCCAGATGCATTGAACTAAATTATAAATGCTAGTTTTTCTTGACAAGCAGTTATCGAAACCTACTTTCTCGTTGGCAATTTCGATTTTGATCGTTGTTTCGTCGCCTTGAGCATCTTTCGAAACACAAGCCAGAAAATGTCGAACAACTAGTTCGTATAATTTATTCTCATCTTCCTAAAATCCAAAATCATTCGAAAATAAGTTAGTCAAGTTCAACTAAGCCTGCACTTACCGTTAATTGGCCATCAGGATAACGTGTTGGATGGATCGGTGGATGGGCTTTATCAGAGTTCTTTCCATTTCTTGGATGCGGTCCATCGTTAAGTACACGTTGAGCAAAAGCGCCCCAACGTTGATCACCGACTTGATTTTGAATCAATGGATTAAGATTAATCTCATTGGGAAAGATGTTCGTTTCCGTACGTGGATAACTGATTAAACCCTTCATATACAATTTCTCCGCCACTTCCATTGTCTTCTTACCCGTCATACGTAATTTTCGACTTGCTAATTTTTCCATTTCCTAAGCGCATAGAAACTGAAACCTATTGTTTCATTGGCATCGTACATACCACTGTATCAAGTGCAGCAGGTCGCCACTTGGATTTATTCTTCGATTTAATATCCATTACTTTGGCTAATGGTTCATCCATAATCATATCATAGATCATTAAGCACGGTTGATGTTCGAATAAACGAACGCGTTCCCATGTAAATTCGCAAAATTCGCCACTTTCTGTTTGATGCTCGACAGCAATTTTCCAAAATGGTTCTCGAATAAAATTCTCGCGTTGGAGATAGCGTTCAACAATAAAACCTAAGGTTGGGAATTGACATGAACCATAACTGATCACTTGCTTAGAATCGAAGCCAAATAAACGTTGCAAACGTAAGGTTTGAAAGCGTGTAAATGCTGCACCAATACGTAAATCTAGTTCTTGACGAACGTCAACAGCAGCACTGATACGTCTATCCGGTTGAATTAAATTCGATAGCGCTCGAGCTGCACTGCTGTAAGTAATTTCTGAAAAGCGCGCTCGATAAACTTTTATACCAGGTTTGACTGCTTGACATAGATCGATAATTTCATATCCAATATTTTCTCCTTCACGATCACAATCGGTCCATATGATTAAAGTTTGACATCTAGCTACTTCCCGTTTCAACGTTTTTTCAATATCTGTAGCACGGTCGGTAACTTTCTTCTGAATAGGAGCATCGAATAGTACAACGGGATCCACTTGTGCCCTAGCAAGTTGTTCAAATCGTGAATTAAAACGATGAAAAGGTATCCTACCAACTGTTATGGGCTGAAGTAAAATCACAATTCATGATATGACCGGATACAGATGTAAAAGTCATTTGCACCGGCTGGTTGAATAGCTGATAATTAAATTCATAAATTTTATTAAATTTTGAAAAACCCTCACGCTAAAAAACAATAGAAGTGTGAGCACAGTAGCATTGTAGACTGGTCTTTACCATTGATGCCGAATTTTTGGAAAGAAGACGAGCTAAGGATTTAGCTGCATCATTCTTTTCAGCAACATTGAGCACTCGATGCATGACTACTTTCAATAGAATCGAAGTTATTCTCATTCACTCATCTACAAATAAAGAGAGAAGAAAAGATTTCTTTATTATTATTAGAATTCGATTATATGCATTGCGGGTCCATTCGTTTCGCTCGAGTATATCTGTCGGATTCCGTATGATCCGGCATGAACAACGTTATTGCTGTTTTGACTACACAAATCACGCATATTTGATACAAATCGATCGTAGAATTCCTGTCCTGTGTCTTTGTTTATATTATGATGATATTGAAACCGGTGTGAATTGAGCCGACCACCTAATGTTGCTTGTGGAATAATCAAAAGATCCCCAGGTAAATCGACAATTGTTTTCAGTCCACCATTCTCACTTTCGCATAGTTTCACAGTTGCAATTTCTTTCGCTAAATTTTTAAAATTGAGTTTTAAGTATTTCGTACGATCATCCTACCTAGTTTATCCACGTCGTCTAGTTGAGCGTCTTTGATAAAAGCGACAAAGACAACCATGCCACGATTGATCTTCAATATGAATGTTGAGAATAGCACTTCAATGTCATTCCAACTGACTTACCGTAACTACAGAATCATCTTGCAAACGTAGCGTTGCTTTGGTACATTGTTGTAACAGACAACGAACTCGAACAGTCGACATCAATCAAGAAAAGAAAAGAAGAAATATATAAATATAATCTATTGATTTATTCGGTTTCTGTGGAAAAAATCTTTATTCAAAACAAATGAGAGAAAAATCGGGTTCGAAGTTTTAGAGTTTTTCAATCAGAATACTTGATGCTCCACCACCGCCATTACAAATACCAGCTACACCCTTTTCACCAGATTTCAATGCATGACAAAGATGGACGACAAGTCGGGCGCCGGACATACCGATCTACAGAACAAAGAAGCAGCTAGAAACAAAAAACCGATGTGACTACAAAATCACTAACTGGATGTCCAAGAGCAACGCCACCACCATGTACGTTCAGTTTATCGTCGCTAATTCCGAGCAATTTACCGTTGGCTAAGGCAACAGCGCTGAATGCTTCGTTGATTTCCCACAAAGCAATATCGTCCTTGTTAACGTTTGCGAGTTTTAAAAGCTAGATAAAATATCACGAGAAAATGTCGTATGCGAAAATAAATTGGTTTTCTCACTTTAGGAATTGCTAAAGAAGGAGCTATACTAAAATCAACGGGATCAGTTTCGGCATCAGCAAAGGCTAAAATCAAAACCCTTGTGAAAAATTTAGCTGTTAATGGATTTGCTTACCAATGATGCGAGCTATCGGTTTACAACCAAGTTTCTCTGCTGCTTGACGTGTCATTAATAAACATGCAGCAGCGCCATCATTGATTTTCGATGAATTGGCCGCTGTAATCGTTCCATCTTTTTGAAAAACAGTTCTTAACTAAAAATAAACTCAACACACGTAAGGGTTACACTAAACTTCTCTTCTTAACATACAGTTTTCATTTTTTCAAAATCAACCCTTTTATATTCCTCATCTTCCTTGACCACAACTTCACCCTTCTTTGATTTAACAGTCACAGGGACAATTTCAGCATTGAATTTGCCTTCCTTCCATGCTTTTGCTGTACGTTCATACGATTGCTTGGCATACGCATCTTGATCTGCACGGCTAAGACTTTCTGCTTTTGCCGTTTTCTCAGCACATAAACCCTAAAAATATTTTAAACGAAAGCCACAACTCAACCAAACAAAGTTTACCATGGGGATTTTATCAAAAGCATCGGTTAAACCGTCTTTAGCAATACCATCTTCCAATTGAAGATTTCCATAAGGTGTATCACCTCAAAACGAAAACTCCAAATTACATTTCAAATATTTTGCACAGCAATTGATTCTTACCTCGTTGAAGATAATAAGGTACATTTGACATACTTTCCATACCACCGGCAATCATGACATCTTGATGGCCACACATTAAACTTTGAGAAGCCATCATGATCGCTTTCATGCCACTTGCGCACACTTTGTTTACTGTGGTACAGAGTGTTTCTTTTGGTAAACCAGCATAGATGCTTGCTTGACGTGCGGGTGCTTGACCAACACCAGCTTGTACGACATTACCCATATAAACTTCTTGCACACGATTAGCCGGTATTTCTAATCAGCGATGAAAAGTCAGTGTCACATTGATATAGATCCTAGTAAATTTAGACCTACTTGCTTTTTCTAAACAGCCTTTGATGGCTGTAGCACCGAGTTGAGTTGCCGGAACGGACGCAAGACTTCCACGAAACGAGCCGATTGGCGTTCGGACAGCACTGACAATCACAACCTCCTACGCGTAAATAACATCGATGAGTTTCATTGATAAGAATAATTCTGAACTCACATTGAGATTCGGTTTAGTGGAGGCAAATCGATGTTGATTGACAAAGATTGACACCTGGGGAAAGAAAAGGATACATAGCCTCAGAAGTGCTTTTGGGCTACAGGTCTTACAGGAATATATGTGGATGTTCCATTCGAACAGAGCACACGTGAAACTGCTGAGAAAGTCAGTCGTGAAATCATCTACAAGAGCATCAGTTAAATTAGGTCATTTGAATGTTGAAAAATCCCCCTTGTGATCTTATGGCTGCGAAACGATCGAGAAAATATAAATAGTTTTTAGAAATACTATTGATTGGAATATATAAATAACAAATAACAAATTCGAATAATATGCCTAGCGCCATCTATCCAACTGTATTCGATCCAGGTAAATCGAGTTTGACAGCGTATTTCAGATACATTTATAAATCTGTGAGAGTTCATTTTTCGAAAACACAACATTCGAATACATCAATAATAAACTTATTTATATAGTGAAAAAGAAAGGGAACAGTATGAACTATGTTTTAAAAAATTAGTTAATCGTCTTCGTCATCACCATTTCCTTCTTCTTCCTCTTCCTCCTCCTCTTCTTCTTCAGCTTTTTGTTCTTCGGCTGCCTTTGCTTTCGCTTCATCTTCTGGCAATGGATCATCGGCTTCAACAATTTCTGGTCCATCATTATATTCATTAGCTGGCAATGGTGGCAATTCCGGTCCATAGTCGGTTGTTACGTATTTGTGTCCATAACCAACGTAGATATTTTCCCAAGCCATTCCACGAGAGAATGCATACGCGCCGGGCCAAAGATTCGATCGAAGGAATGCACATGCATACTGTGGAATAAGACTTGAAGAGATTTTGGCCGTCCATGCTTTTATGCTTTCAATTTCAGCATCAGCACCAATGGGTGTTAGAAGTGGTGGACCTTGTTCGGGTTCGATTTCTTCTGTTTCGGCTTTCATTTCTTCTTCGTCCTCGTCCTCGTCTTCCTCTTCTTTCTCAGCATTTTCACTTGGATTCCACCATTTTGTTCGGCCTTGCGGGAGAATGTATTGGGCATGATGAACCTAATGACATTCACACAATTATTTTAAATAGGCGAANTTTCGATTTCTATAAGATACAACTTGCCAACTCTACACTATCTTGAAAAATAAATCTCCACAACTCACAATTATTTGAAACATTTAGGCTTCTTTTATTTTCATTCCTTTGAATTCGAGTTTAATTCTGCCTAAAGTATAACTCTGCCTGGCACATATATCAACGAGTTTTGTTGGAATTTATTTTGTGAAAACAAAATCATAATCTTTTCTGCAATAGATCTCGGAATTTTTCTGATGAAGATCTGTAGCTCTCTGAAGTATGAAATAACCTTATTATCATTAACCTATTTGGTAATTTTGTCAATTAAGTTATATTACAACGCTTTAAAATTTCTTTCACTTGGTCTAAGCTATGAATTTTGATTTTTTAAGCATTTTAATTGACGTAGAAGTATTGAATATATATTATGAGTACTTGAACATGTTACATTTTCCATAAAGCTATTATTAATAATTAACAGTAACAGAGTGCTTGCTGGTTCAAGAAAGATGCGGACATTTTCTAATAAATCATCAGACAATTGATTTGAATAATTCACGGGCAGTGTTATTTGTACGATATTTGCTATGTTAAACATCTTGAGAATTGATGACCACACGAAGCAGTTATAGTACTGCGGTGAATGTATTTTAAGATGAATGGCTTTGGTAAAACGAAGATAATTTAAGAATGTTTCTTATAAAAAATAGTCTGTAATTCAAACTACGTTACATATGACTTACTTATGCGTTTAGATCATCAGATGAATCTACAGAGATAATAACCTATTCAACTGTATCGTTTTCTGTCATCATAGTCACCACAGATGGAGAAAGCCGTTTTAGATTTAATTTACATTCGAACGTATTCACACATATTGATAAAGTACAGAGAATATAACAGGATGAGTACAGCTTTCTCGTATTATATTCACAAGTGACAAACCATTGCTTATGTTCCGTCTGGAATGCTGTTTGAAATGAAGAATTAATTAATTCGAGTTTTTCGAATGATTTCCTTTGAAAGAACGAATCGTAATCAAGATGGAATTTGAGTTTCTTTAATTGTGTTCATTTTGATTTAATAAACTATTGCCACAGGCAGACGATCTATTCGTCGAGCAATAATTTTCAAATACTTCAATGAAGGTGTTAAGGAAAGAAACTATTCAATTACATCGATGTCCTGAGAATTCTTTTCAATAATCAGAAATTGTAATTGATGAAAAGCAGGAATATCAGAGGATTAGAATGGAAATATTTACTGACTCGGTAGATCAAAGCGATTTTTAAGAACAGCCATGTGTAAATGAGAAGAATATTGAAATGTCGAAGTGTTGATTGGGTAAACATGAAAGTACCCACAAGTCTCCTGATGTCGGAAACCATCGGCTTAATTCATCGTATTCTCTGACGATTGCGGAAAATGAGATGAGTAAAACAGTACGATTAAGATGTTTTATAAAAAATTTCAAATTCATTTGATCAATATTCTCCAGAGTTAAAGATCGAAGTCGAGTAAATTGTTGAGCATGAAAATATGGAAAAACAATGGAGCAATGTCCTCCGAGTTATTGAATTCAGTTGAAAATGTCAATGAAATAATATTTCCTTCTTTGATCAACCGATAGAGAAGATGGAAATCTTTTTGAAACAATCCCTTGAACTTGAAAATCCATCGTTCATAAGAATTAACTATTAATCAAAAGGATCGAGATAGACATCGTATTGAGAATACAATCGTTTGCGTATCAAGATCGTCAAAAATGCGATGAACTACTTCGACAGGTAACGCTTCCATATGGTTAAAGTATGTAAAGAGATGAATATCAGTTGGAAAACAGTTTTTATTTTCAACAGATGAATACACAAATGGATGAATAAGTATAAACACTGTTTGAGAGAATAAAAGCAAAGAAATTCGAAAAATAACTTTCATCAATATAAGAAGAAGCCACTGTTAGTTACAAAAATGTATATGTGAATAAGCAATACATGTCCTAATCGTCACATTTTCATAGTAGCATGTTTTTTTCCGGATCGAATATGCAGAGGGAATTAGAGCTATCGTTTATAGGGAGTTTTAGTGGAATTTCTCGATTGTAATGGTCGACTAGGATCTCTTTATGTTATGAATTTCTATTTAGTTTCGTGCATAATAAGACACTGGCTGGATAAAATTTATTTTCATCAAACTGTTATCCGAAAATATAAAATGAGGAAAATAATTGATTATGAAGCATCATAATTAGTTGTTTTTTTTCACAAAAATTGCTCGGACGATTATATACGTCGTTAATAAGCAAGTGGTCAATATCTGCAGTTTGGATACCATATGTCACCTCACTTTTGGTTTTAATATTTAGTGATCGAGCAATTGAGAGTTCAATAATCTTCTTTCGTATAATCAATGCAATGTACATAACAAATATCGACACACCATGTTTTATACCCTCATGCTTCGAACGAAAATAAGAGAGAAGATCTTCGCTTGTGTTTCAAATCTGAAGAACGAAGAAGATAACGAGGATGGCAAACACGACAATCGGACACGAAACTAAATGACACTGCTTTTTTTCTCCTTATGACCATTGCAGTACAAAAAAATTAAATATATAGGTATCATATGAGCATAAAATACGATACGCACGAGTCGTTTTATATACCAGTGCTCCCTTCTTTATCACTCGCGGTACATGCACATGTGCAATACGTACGTTCGTTTTATTTAGATATGAATAGTGCACTTCTAACCGACGACAATGCGATGTGGAAACAAAGATTCCGTATGCATCAATATGGAGGATACTTAGCAAAGTGTAATCATCAACGTGGTTTAGTGATAAGCAATCAATCGGGTATTTATCAATTATATTCATGGACTGTATCGAATGGGCAACTGCGTCAGTTAACAAATCATTCGGAGGGTAAAAGGGACGGATTTATATCCTGTGACGGTCGTTTTGTTTATTATCTGAACGACACGAAAGGTAATGAAACTGGTCACTATACTCGCATCGATGTGGAGAGTGGTAAAGAAGTAGACTTAACACCTGAAAGAGAACCCTACTCGTCGTTAGGATTTCACACGGATGGTATTGGCAAAACAGTAGCGTATCTAACTACTGATCATGAAAAGGGTTGTCAACTATTTACACAATGTGTAACAATGGATTCTATTGGTGAACCGAATTTGATCTACGAAACGGCAAATTTGACAATTAATCCGATTTTATCGTATAACGGAGATCTTGTGGTCATAGAAACTACCGATGTTAAAAAGGGTATAGGAAGTATACTGGTCGTCTTTGACATTAGTAATAATAGACGTTTGATTAGCACGCTCGATTACGGGCACGGAGTTAATGTGGTACCAAAACAATTCGCTCCATCACCGAACGATATACGTCTTTTAGCGAAAAGCAACCGTACCGGAGCGAATCGACCATTGATTTGGAACGTACGGACTAACGAACAAATCGATTTTATACTTGATGAGTTCGGCATCGAAGGAGATATTGATCCACTCGATTGGTCGGAAGATGGGAATTTCATTCTTTTATTACAAATTCATAATGCTGTTTTTCGACTGTACTGTTATTCTATTGTTGACAACACTATAAATGCACTGATAGAACAGCCATCCGGCATGATTCATGATGCACGATTCGGCCCTGATGGAACGATTCTGGTTCAGTGGGAAAATGCACATACACCTCGACGAATAGTTGCATTGAATGCTAACAATGGAGCATTTGAGAAAGTTATGCTCGGACCACCGAAAATTGAAAACTTGATAACTCGCTCACAACATTCAGTGACATTTTCATCGTCGGATAAACAACTTATACAAGGTCGACTTACCTTGCCTAGTATGCATGCTGATGGACCATTTGCAACAATTATTGACGTACACGGCGGTCCTGCATCTGTTACAAGTGAAAAGTTCGATCCAGTAAGTGAAGCATGGGTCGATCACGGCTTTGCATATCTATCAATTAATTATCGTGGCTCGATAACTTTTGGACGTGAATTTGAACATAAGATTTATTCTGACATTGGCCATTGGGAAGTAGAAGATATTGTCGCTGCACGTACTTGGCTTGTTGAACAGGGTATTGCTCAACCCAACACTATATTTCTAACAGGTTGGTCGTATGGTGGGTATCTGACTTTGTTGACTTTAGATAAATAACCGAGTCTGTGGGCGGGTGGATTAGCAGGTATTGCTATTGCCGATTGGACCATGCTCTATGAAGATTCGGCTGAATCGCTGAAAACTTACGAAGTATCCTTATTTGGCGGTACACCAGCTGAAAAGCCGGAATTATACGCAGCCGCATCTCCCATCACGTACGTCGAACAGATCAGTGCGCCTGTACTGATTATTCAAGGAGCTAATGATACACGATGTCCTGCACGTCAAATGAAATGCTTCGAGGATAAGATGCGTCAGCTCAATAAAAAGTTAGAAATTGAATGGTTTGGTGGTGGACATGCACTCAATGCTTCGGAACAGCTGATTTTACATATCGCAAAAATGCTATGCTGGACTCACAGAGTACTTGAAGAAAACAACGCAAAAACTACCAGTTGAAGTAAAATAATCTTTGTTATACCATTACAATCGTAATAAAAGTATACATCACGTTGCTTCGTGTAAATAAATAAGTCGACAGCTGTTCGTAACTTTCTTCCATACACGTCGACGGACAGTGGCGTGTCTTATATCTCTGTTATGTGTAATTCGATTTATTCTCTTTTTTTCTAAAACCAAGATTGACTGTCTTATCAGTCTCCATCATGTGTATATTCTTTTGTCTATTCTGACACTATAAAAATGTGCCTTCAGCTTTCATTTTTTCCCAGTGACATATACAGCGCGCGCCGCAGTTTTGATGTTCTAAAATAAGAACATGGAATTCGAAAGATCTAACATTTTGAAAAAATGTATTATAATATGCTGGAACCCGAACACGAATGGATCGCAAACAACGACGGAAATATCGTTAAATTCCTTATTCGATTTGGTCAAGGATATAAAAATATTCCATTGTATTGATCAATGCATCGACTTTGTGTCCGACGTCTCTGAAGAACAAATTTGTCTTGCTTTATGTGCACACAATGTGGAATCTCTTTTACCATTGATTCATGACATACCTCAAATTCAATCGATATTTATTAAAAGTGAAAACGGAAGTAATGAAGGATTGAAAATGAATCGATGGACAAAATTCAAAGGATCTTTCACTGATATAGCCGATTTTTGCAACCAATTCAAAACAAACCTTCGAAAATCTGAACACGATTTCGCTTCGGTCAACTTTGCGTACTCGTTAACAAACGACCATCAGAGAATACTCGATGCGTCATTCATGTACTCGCAACTATTGAAAGATATTCTATTAAGCAAGGAATACGATGACGGAGCGAAAAAAGACTTTATAAACTACCTTCGACAACAAGATGCTAATCAACCTTCAAGATTAAAAGACTTAGATGTCTACGAACGAAATGAACCTCCTCTATCATCGATATGGTGGTACACAAAAGCGGTGCTCTTCTACGATCGAGTTAATAAAGCTCTTCGAACACAAGACACCGACACTATTGTTCATATGGGCGTCTACATTCAAGAACTTCATCGTGAAATCGGTAAATTACATAAGGAGCAACAATTTGGGAGAAAGCTGAGGGTCTATCGTGGTCAACTTATGCGCGTAGATGATTTCGAAAAGTTGCAGAAAAACAAGAGCGGTCTCTTGTCTTTCAATAATTTCTTGTCAACCAGTAAAAACAACGAGGTTTTATTGCCATATGCAGATAGTTCGTATTTGCCGGATGACTCAGTTGGAATATCTTTTCACATCGAAATCGATCCGGCGATATCGTCAATACCATTTGCAGATATTCACAATCTAAGTCAACATAAAGATGAAGAAGAAATTTTGTTTTCCATGCATACGATTTTTCATATTGATGAAATCATTCAGAAGTCCGCAAAGTCTTGGCAAGTGAATCTGACATTAACTGATGACAATGATCCAGTTTTAAAACAAGTAACTGACTACATGCGCGAACAAATTCGCATTGGTTCAATCGACAAATCGCTCGTTTATCTACTCATTCGTATGGGTAAATATAATGATGCCGAAAACGTTTGCAATGNTTGAAGAGAAGCCATGACGATTTTTCTTTCATCTATGATTTTCGAAGTTTCGTACATACGTAAAACTCACATTTTACGACGCTGATTTCTGTAAACTACTCTCTTCATATAAACAATTTGACCGGAGTGGAAGAATAGTGTTCTCTTTTCTTTTTGTGTGATTTCGTGACTATAGATCTTGCCATTGCAATCATTCTTTCCTCTGTTGTGCAAATGGCAACGAGTGAGTGTGAAAAATTTCGTATTGGACGAGAGTTTTTAGAGAGTGTTGCGTGGCCTTCTCAATTGCGTAAGCCGGCTCACGATCGATGTTATTGTTATCAATGCTATCCATCAAGTCATCCCGACGCTCTCACCGTCGCTGGTTACAAATATGTTATTCCGCATGGATGGACTCGTTTTGCTGTTTCGGTGGACAGTGACATCTGCGAGCTTCACAATGTATGGAGTACGTGGTTGATTTGTTACCATGGAACTAGTATTGAAAGCGCTAGATCCTGCGTCGAACATCGACAATTGCTGTTGCCCAACGATATTACCATGTATGGCAAAAAGTTAGAAATACCAAAAGGTCATATTCCGAAAGAGAATTACATTTTTACAACGCCATCAATTACTTATGCGGCACATCAAGCTTACGCTCGTGCGTATCATTTCAGATCGCCTCATGATTCAAGACTCTATACTATAAAAGTAGTATTGCAATGTAGACAAAAGCCCGACTCAATTATCGTACAACCGGAGACAGTTGGTGCGCAAGTGCGAATGCAAAGAATATGCACGCACATTCCGAATGAAGAATTAGAGTGGAAAACGCAACATCGGTCATCTGTTGTCATTTATGGCTTACTGTTACAGATAAAGAAATGCGACGAGAATGATACTAGTAATCTGACGTCGCTACCATCATCATCGTCAGCCACTCATTATAACAGTACGCGTAACTGCGAAAACACAACACAATTATTTTCTTGTCAGTCAATAGCAGTTATTTTTAGTCTCTGTTTTACATAGGCATACCAACTATATCAAATACAATCCCAAGAGATCCACTGAAAAAACTTTCGGGCACTGTGTCGCCTATTTCAATGAGTATAGATTCGACAGACGAATATTCCATCGAAAGAGATGCAATGTCAACGAAACAAGTATCTGTCCTGGTCATGATTTTGGTAGCAACACTCCTACCTATAGCTGCTCTGGTCGTTGGTCAAATTTATAAATCTGACTGTCCTATTCAATCATGGATTCCACAGTGGATGACTGTTTTCGGAGCTGTGGGTATAGGTGTTTTTGGTACCGCATTCACTATCGTAGGTGTTAATTAGCATATATTTCGTACACTCATGTCTTGTTTATAGTTGCTTATTTCATTCAAGTGCTGTGGCGAAGATAGTCATATCGGAGGGTGTATTACGAATTGTTTTGTATGTTTATTAGCATTCTTCTACTTCTCGTGGTTAATCGCGGTACAGAAAGAAGAATAACCAAAGCGTTTCGATCAGTTGAATAATATGTATGTTTTCTTCTCTAGGGAAGCGTGTGGGTATTTGGCGTGAGACCAAGTGTTCAATATGATAAGCGAATCCCAGAGAACTACTGTCAAGAAAATCTCTACAAATTTGCATTCGGATTACTCATAACACAATACTCACTGATCGCTATTGCTTTGTGCATCGGTACCAGTGCTTGCTTATTTATTTTTTGTGTCGATTAACAAAAATAAATCAAAGAGAAAGTGGAGTTTAAAGATTGTGCTTTTATTCTCTCTTCCGTGAATAAATTGAAGGTAATCGTTTCAAAAACTTTTTTTAAAGAATGCTAGATACATCCGAGTACTGCCATTCAATTTCAATGAGCAATTTAATGTGCTATAGAAATATCAAATTAAAAGTTTTACTCCACGATGATGTTTCGACTTCTTAGCTAGTTTTGTGCATGTTCGAAACGGTAGTGCATCATTTTCAAGATTTCTTCAACGGTTTCTACCTTAGTATAACACAGATAGTCGTCAACATTGAGGACATGGCTGCTTTGGAAGATTTTGTCGAATAAAGTAAGACCTCTGCATAGTAAACACTAGCTAGACCGTTCAAAATGCGTTCAATGCAGGCGACGTCGTATTAGGTGAACACTTACATTCACTTGACTTCCTATGAATCGATGAACAGTTGGATGGAAAATACATATAAATAAACAATGAATGTAATTCTAGATGCTAAGTACATCGTCATGCATACAGTCAGTCAATTTCCTGTCCTTCCGGTTTATACATGCAATGCATCATTTGTATATTGAGTATTATTGTTCATTCACTCTGTAAAAGGATGATGTATATAAATCATCCTCTATTAGCACCAGGCATCTCGTTCTCTCGCATTCTTCACATTTTTTTTCGCATGTGCTCACATATGTTTTCTGTTCTCTGCACAGCATCTTCTCATGACATCATGTAATCATCATTTTGTGTTGTCATCTTTCTTTTTGAAACCGTGATGATTTTTTGGCAGTAAATATCATTCGTCCATTCTTCAGTCATTTCGTCTCTGAGCCCACACTCGATACATATGACGGATTTTTTCGTAACAAATAGACCACCAGTGAGTTTTGTTAGCACTGCTTCAAGAAAACAACACGACAGACTATTTTATCTTCTATTCTTAGATTTATACGCATATAGTTTTATTGTATTTATTTTCCTTGTATTTCACCAGTGTTCTCAATATTCCCTAGGCTCTGTTTTATCTATCTTTGACTTTTATCCATGTAGCAAGCATCGTCGAATTTTAATCTGTGGCAACATTAAACATAGTATCATTAAGACCCACAAAGGTTCTGGGAAGAAAGTTGTGGCATTGTTCGACATCCTACATAAGGCGTATGCACGTCACGGCCTTCGTCTATGATTCTTTTCCTACTTAGCATATTTCTCTCTTAACACAAATACAATCATCTCTTACAATCCAACTAGCTACAAATGTATCCAACAAGAAGCGACCGTAGCATTAGCATGAATACTTGTACTCAAGGAACACGAACTGATAAAGCACGAGGGGTGTGACAGTGAGTGAATAGCATTTGAAAAAATAATGATTATTTTGTTTTATTTGTAGAGCATGTTGGTTGAACCTCCAGTGTTGATATCGACTTCCGTGAGATAGTCAGTCAAATATCGTCAATGTTGTTGAAAATAAGTGGTGTCGCCCCACTGGCATCACTATCACCGTTCCTGATTTATGTCCGCTAGCATCAAAAGTTCTACATTTAACTCAATCGACATAGATTCGTCGACCACGATACTATCCTGACAAAAATCAAAGCTCGACATCACCACCTTATGGGAGAAAATCAAACTGTTTTCTTCCCATGGTCGGCCCTTTACTAGTTCCCAGTAGTTGAGATCAACAAACCAACAATAAAAAAGCGATTACCATACTCAAATAAAATTTGACTACCCAAGAACTGAATGAACAGAGTGGCATAAGAGAAAAAAATCTATAAATAATTGGTTAACCGACCACAAAAGATGAAGGCTACAACGTCAATTTGAATCTAGTTTCAAACTCCAACACGGATGTAGAGTCGAACGACTCTGGGAGCTCACTTGTATCCATTATAGAGCTTAAATTCTTTTCTTGTTTTCGATAGTGTTCATTTTGATATTCGTTTCGATCTTTTATTGTTGAATAAATTAGGTCTTCTCCCTTTTTTCGAAATATTAGCTAAAAAATTTACTCATATTGCTCAAGTTGACTTCAAAGATAGTATGATCAATTTATTCATTCCCACAAAATGCCTTGATGTCTATGAAGAAAAAGAATAAATCTTCAGTTGAAGTTATATCGTTGAGCTAGGGTAGCAATCTTCTTCATTTATATACAACATTATGGTCAGTAGAGTTTTCCCTAAACAGTATCATTCTCTAAATTCAAGTGTTTTGTAAGCTTACCAATATATTCGTTTAGTTGTCTCAACGAATGTAACTTTGTCATAATAGAGTCAAAGAATTGTGCGTGGGCCCCACATCCTGAAGATAGAGCTAACAGGAGTTCAAACTAATAAAACAGGATCGTGTTTACACCTATGGTAAGGAATAATTATGAAACTGAGATTTTACTGTCTTTCGAAAATCTCCTACAATAAATATACTCGTTCTATATATTAGATGAAAGCAGACAAGATTCATAACGAAAATATTGTAAGGAGTCGTAATTGTTGAACATCGACATGATAGTATTTCACCGTACATATAGTTCTGTAAAAAAATCTCTCTGTTGAAGATGAAATAGTTACAGTTCAAGATTATGGACACGTCATGTAGAATATTTCTTGTTTCGTCTGTCCATCATCATAACCATTTGCGTCTAGTATAGACAAACTCTGATTATTTATTTGCTGACAAAACCAGTAAACTGTTCTACTAAGTATGATTGATTTGTTTTACTCAGTAAGCGACGTGTCCGAAACAAAAGAAATAAACAAACGCCTGGCATATTATCTTGAATGTGGAAATGAGTTTTTTCTAATTATTCTACAATGAGACAATGTTTTACGCACCATTTAATTGATATCTCGAGAGTAGTCGATCAAGAATATTTTCTGTTAGAGTTTGCATATTCTTTTATTTAAATGAGAAAAGAAGATGATATTTTTTTCATCTCTGTTCCTAGCTAAATAGCTGCACATGTAAACGAACAAATACATGATGTGTATGGAAAATTCCTCGCTATAATATACGTTTTGTTTTCTCTCTTATCAATTGCGAGAAGAGATTAAGCTTTCGAACAAAAAATAATTACGTCACGAATGAGAAAGAAAGGGAAAAATACATCTTGATATGTTTGAAACAATATGGTATTTATCCTTCTTTCACAAGCAGTATGGAGAAATCCGACTCAGCTTCTTATATAAATTCTGTGCGTGTTAGATTACTTTTATATATCAAAACTAGGGATAAATGGTAAACTGTATAATGGCTGAAGCTACAGATATATCGAAAACTGTGGAATGGATGTGGCAATTGAAACCAAATTCATCGTCAACAGATGAACCAACAACATGGAACCATTATTCAGATGTCGAGAATCTAATTATCGAAGAGGCATTTTCCAATAAGCAACAACGAGCTATCTTAGATAGCTGCTTTATCGATTTTGATAACGAAATTCAAGTATCCAATAGTGACAATCAAGATCAAAGACCTGTGAAACGAGTAGTGGGCAACAGAAAAGATAAACACGTGAGAGAAGCACGATTTATGGATCTTCCAGTTCCTTCGACTGGTTTCTTTGGCGGCCAATATGGATTCGTCTCACCTTTTATTATTGAAGTGAGAAAAGATTTGGATCTAGAGGATTATCAACTTCCTTCGAGAAAACCACAAACAATACCTATGTTAGTCGAAAAAGCGGCCCATGGCATCATTGCAGAAGGTGAACGTATCGGTAAACAAAGAGAAGCTGAAAAACTGGTTAATTTACTTTCCGAGAAGAAGAACAGTGGACGTGTAGAAGTTTGGAAGCGTTGTGCATATCTTTACTCATTGGAAAGTTTTCTCTATAAGACTTTGAATGCGGCTATGCGATTGGTGGGAAGCCAAGAAGATGAAGAAATCTGGAGAAGCAAAATTCCAACACTAGGTCCGTTTTCTTTATTATTGTGGGATGATCCGTGCAATAAAAGGATGAAAGCGAACATTGAATTGTATCGAGGAGCTAATCTAGAAAGTGAACAGATCGAGATATATAAAGGAATGGCTGCACGCAATGATAAATATGGTTCATTTCAAGGATTTTCATCTTGCACTCGAAATCGAGCAAAAGCAGAAGCATTTGGAAATACATTGTTTATCATACAAGTGAAGTACGCTTTTATCGCTGATTTGAGCGATTTATCTGAGTATCCTGAAGAAGAAGAAGAACTTATTATGCCAGGCGTTTGTTTTCGTGTCGTACGTGTTGACTTTGATTACAAGAAGAATCAACATTTGATTTATGTGGAACTCCAACAGAGTTGGTCGAGTGAGTGAATATCTTTCGAACAAATGTGAAAACGAAATATTCTTTTCCTTTGTTTGTAGTCAAAGATAAGAAGCATTTAGAAACTAAACTGGCTCTTGAAGCAAGCTCTGGTGAATTTTGTGGTATGTTTAATGATATTCATCGTCCTATTTATCGTCTTCTTGCTGACGATGATCAGCGTCAAGCTCATCTTGATTTTGATGATTTTGCATACGATGATTATGATGCTGGTCTTCATCTGAAACTTGATGATCGCGATTATGATCGCTATGGTAAACATCTTTCTCAACAATAGACTACATTGAAGTTAAAAGTATCCTTTTTTTTCTGTAAAATATTTGAAGTACAACACAGAAATTGTTTCCACAGTTTCACGTAAGAGCTCATATAAGAAAGGACTTATTTTTTATATTAATCAATGACAAATTTGCTTATGCTAGTGTAATTGTTTCCATCGACATTATTTTCAGTAGTTTCTAACCAACTACTATAATCGTTCCAGAAAAGATACGCCGAATACAATCACCTATAGACTAGAAAAAACTATTCAATTCAATGAGAAAACGCTTTTCTCTAAAGTTACTCTTATGCCGTGCATGACCGCATGGAGACATACGAAACAACTGTAAGCCAATTGGCCAAGCTCACCCATATATTTGTTTTCAGTTAATAATCTCTGTAAGAATGTGTACAGTTACAGAAGAAGAATCAAAAACTAAATAACTTTTTCAGTTGAATTTTATATCATGTGCAATTATATCGATAAGGGCAATTCTTTGTATCGCCCAATACTTTCTACGTGAAAGAAAAAGAAACCAATAGCACCACAGGAAACATATAGCTGCTTAAAAAAAGAATCTTTACAGAAAAAACATTGTATGGAAGAATGAATTAAAAAGGAGAAGAAATATTTTGACATAAAAAGAAAATAACGATACTCATCGCACTTCAAATATAGGATTGACGAGATCAAAATCAATAAGAACGATCTCGTCTATTGAAATCGTATCTGAAGAATTGCCATAAAAAATCAACCTTGAATCTGGAATTATCGAAAATAGTAGGTATCGAAGCACAATGTCAAAAACAGTAATTATCGAATTTCAACGTATAGAAAAGTAAAAATTACGGAATATAAGATCGTGTGGGAGAACAGTTCAAGAGTATAGGTACAGCTTTGATACACTTCCTCGCTGACTGACGAGCTCTGCTTCATCCACACCCACCCTCAAGATGGTGAATGCTGACCATTGAAGCGGTTGACCGAATGAAGATGTATAACCTGTGTCACCGGTTGGTGGTTTTGGTAGTATGGGTGTAAGTGATTGAGATCGTTGAAATGATGGGTTTGGAGGAACTAAATCGTGTGTCCATGGTGCTGGTTGGTTGAGTGGATACGACGAAATCGTCTTCGTATATGATGGTCATGGTATTATGGGTCTAAGTGCTGGATATAATGAATTTCCCGGTCTTGATTGTTGTTGTCGATCCGATCCAGGAAATGTAAGTGATTGTATTGGACGAATATTGCTTCGACTATTATCGCCACTTTCTACCTGACCTATCAAATAAGCCGATAGAAAGACAATGAGAAAACAACAGAATATCCGATACACGAACATTATCTTTCAATATAAAGATTCTAACGCAGACTCAGGGATATTCTGCTGTTTTAAATACTATCTTTCGCTTATTATCTATATAGTGAAAAGTATATCGAGGGATATTGCGAACGTAAGATTAGTTAATTAAGACGATAAAGTGTTTATTCTGATATGTGGGAGATTTCCCATAAGAGATTTCGCTAATTAAATTAGGAAGGAATATTTATTTTTCTTTTCGTTTCTAAGATGTTATTGACTTGTAAACAAACTAATGTCGTTAGTTTTTGTTCATAAGATTTTCTTCTGATCAGTATCCAAAACCATACAATTTTGCAGATACTGAAATTGCAACACATTTTTTATCGTTGTAGACAGCTTCTCGCAGCATAGATTCAGCACAAATATGACGTAAACCTTTTCTCACGATCTTCTCGATCATGTTTTTCTTCCTCAAGTTCTATTTGATGTTTCACACCTTCAAGAGCTGCGTGCGTATGCAACCTTGCCAGACGAACAACCACAAGAATCATTTCCAGTTCCTTCTAATACACATCAAATCGATCCCGACTAAGGTACTTATCAGTAATCTTGTGTTCTTGTTGTATCGCTCAAGGTTTAATTAACACTCGAATTAAAATATGTTGATGGATATAGATAATATACCGTCGTGGGATTTTCCCATCTTGTCGGAAAATATATCAACATGTTTTCGCTTGATCGTGACAATCTCTTTTATTACGAAAATACATAATTACTCTCACCTATGTTGACAGACGAGCAAAATAAAAACACTATAATTATTTTCTTTTTCTTCTAAAATAAAATTTAGTCTAACTCATCTTCGATTACGATACAATTACGATTTATAAAACTAAAATTGTTACTCAATGAGAATTTAATAAAATCTCTTTGAATCGTTGTAATAACTTGTGGAATAATAGCGCGATATTGATGGTTCGTGGGAAGAGAAATTCTCGATATTTGCAACGCTTTTTGAAAATGCAATAACGAAAGCGAATGTCGTTTGATAAAGTAATACAAGAGACCCATACTCATGTGTATTTCAATGAAATCCGGATGAGTCGATGGAAGAGATTTGTAATATATATTCATAGCTTTGCTGAAATGCATCAATGCAATTAAATATCTTCCTGTACCAAAATGCACTAAAGCAATGTAATTATGCGATGAAGCTACATCAGGATGATCAGGTTCAAGAGATTTTTCTTGAATTTTTCTTGCTTTTTCATGATATGTAAGTGCCTTTTGATATTCACCCATTGACGTGTGTAATTCACCTATATTATTAAGTATTAAAGCCAGAGAAGGATGATTGATTTGAACAGATTTTTGCAAGATTTCGGAAGCTTTTTGAAGATGTTGGAGTGCTAATGAATTCTGTCCCAATGTTCTATAGACTAAACCAATATTATTATGTGACATTGCTAAATCTGGATGAGTTGGCGGGAGAGTTTTTTCATATATCACAAGAGCTTTTTTATGATACATAAATGCCGACGCGTTCTCACCCATCGATCTGTATACTTCGCCAAGATTATTGTATGATTTAGCTAATTTTGAATCGTTCCATTCAAGGTGTTTTTCCCATATGGAACGTGCTCTACTATGATAATCAAGTGCATTGGATAATTGCCCCATAGTATGATACAATTCACCAATATTATTATAAGAAGCAGCTAAATCAATATGATCAGGCGGAAGAATTTCTTGCCGTTTTTTTAATCCTTCAAATAAATGTATTAATGCACTGTTCAAATCATTCTGCTGTGTTTTAATATATCCAATAATATTATGAAGACGAGCATCATCAGACATAGTTGTATAATCTGATGGTAATTCAATTTTCTTCTGACAAATTTCTTCAGCTTTATTTAAATTGTTCATCTTTACTAATAAATAAGCTAATTGACCAGATTTTGAATCGCAAATCATTTCGTGACGTATATGATCAGTAAGTTTGTTCAATTCGGGATCATTATCACTGGTTAAGAATAATTTAACTTTATATAATCGTTCATCCATTTGTTCGATTTGATGAATTCGAAATATCGTATTGATTGAAAATAAAATTTCTTTTTCACGATCTCCATAATAACTTACTTTATCTAATGATGCAAATGGAGTTGTTTGTATACTTAAATCAATATGCATTTCAAAGAAAACACCTGTAAGTTCTGAATCATCTTGTGCACTACAAGCACGTACATATGCTAACTCTTGGTCACATGTTGTTGAAAGAAAATGATTGAAAGAAAGAAGACCACCTTTATTCTCTCGTAATCTTTCAAAATGATTATTAAACATGCCTTGACCTCGATAAACAATCGATGGTTTTTCATTTGCGAAATCTTGATATAATAATTCAATCTGTCGATGTAAATCTCGAATAAAAAATCCCATTGTTAAAATAACATCTGTATCTTGATAACGGAGTGAGTCATTTAACATTCGATAGATAAAACAATCTCGAGTATACCATTGAATAGCCAATGAAGGTTTATAATTGTGATCAAATTCATCAATTATCCGATGACTTGTTTCATATTCAACTTCTTTTATTAAACACATATTAACAAATTCATCTTTCGATTTTTGATCAAATTTCATTTGAAGAAGAATTTCTTTTAGTAATTCGATATACATGAATGATGGATCTAAAGAGTGAAGATTTTCATTTGGAATAATTGTTATTGGAATTGAATTCTCTTGAAATTGATACATATCTTTGATAAGATTGTTACATAGAGTTTCGTCGGTTTGATTTGAAAGATGATAAATTGAATAAATTTGTGGAATATTCTCAATTAATGTTAGACAATGTTCAACCACATGATCAGAAAGAATGAGAAACACTTTTGTATCTATCAAATCAGTAACATAATCAATACAATTATCAATATCAGTGAATGTTTTTATAGAATTAATATATCGTTGAAGATGTTTGCTTAAATATTCCAGCTTTTCTTCTTGTTCATCGATATTTGAATGTAACAAAATAACAAGAAAATTCGAATGTTTTGACTTCATTTTGATTGCATGAAAAGAAATTTTTGTATGAGAAAAGACTTTTGTTGATGATGTGTTTAACCGATAGGGAAAAAAACAATTGAAGAATGAGTCATAAGTACGTTGTCGTGAGTCAAAGTTGGAAAAACTCTTTGGAGACTAAAATATATCAACGAGTTTTGTTGGAATTTGTTTGATGAAGATCTGTAGTTCTTCGAAGTATGAAATAACCTTATTATCATTAACCTATTTGGTAATTTTATGAATTCTAATTCTTCCAATACAGAAGTTTACTTTCAATAAGTTATATTACAACGCTTTAAAATTTCTTTCACTTGGTTCAGGTTATGGATTTTGATTTTTAAGCATTTGAATTGACGTAGAAGTATTGAATATGTATCATGAGTATTTGAACATGTTACAGTTTCCATGAAGCTATTATTAATAATTAACGTTGACAAATTGCTTGCTGGTTCAAGAAAGACGCGAACATTTTGTAATAAATCGTCAGACAACTAACTTGAATAATTCACGTCCAGTGTTATTTGCTATGTTAATCATTTTGAGGATTGATGGCTATACGAATGTTTTCTATAAAAAATATTCTGTTAGTAACTGAAACTACATTCAATGTGACTTACTTGTGCTATTAGATCATCGGATGAATCTACTGAGATGATAACTGATTCGACTGTATTGTTTTCTGTCATCATAGTCACTCAGATGAAGAAAGCCGTTTTAGATCTAGTTTACATTCGAACGTATTCACAAGTATAACAAACCATTGTTTATGTTCGATCTGGAATGATGTTTGAAATGAAGAATTAATTAATTCAAGTTCTTCGAACGATTTTCTTTGAAAGAACGATTCGAAATCAAGATGGAATTCGAATTTCTTGAATTGTGTTCATTTTGACTCAATAAATTGTTGCGACAGGCAGACGATCTATTCGTCGAGCAATAATTTTCAAATACTCCAATGAAGGTGTTAAGGAAAGAACCTATTCAATTACATCGACGTGCAGAGGATTCTTTTCAATAATTAGAGGTTGTAATTGATGAGAAGCAGGAATATCAGAGGATTAGAACGGAAGTTGATACTGACTCCGTAGATCAAAGCGATCTTTAAGAACAATCGTATGTAAATGAGAAGAATATTGAAATTTCGAAGTGTTGATTGTGTAAACATTGAAGTACGCACAAGTCTCCCGATGTCGGGAACCATGGACTCTCATCGTATTCTCTGACTATTGCAGAAAATAAGACGTTTTATAAAAAAAATTTCAAATTCATTTGATCAATATTCTCCAGAGTTCAAGATCGAAGCCGAGTAAATCGTTGATGATGAAAATATGAAAAAACAATAGAGCAATTTCCCCCGAGTCATCGAATTCATTTGAAAATGTCAATGAAATAATGTTTTCTCCTTTGATCAACCGACAGAGAAGATGAACATCTTTTTGAGAGGATCGAAACAGATGTCGTATTGGAAATACCATTGTTTGTGCATCCAGATCGTCAAAAATGCGATGAACTACTTCGACAGGTAATGCTTCCATTTGGTTAAAATATGTAAAGAGGTGAATGTCAGTTGGAAAAAAGTTTTGATTTCCAACAGATGAATAAACAATGTTTCAGAAAATAAAAACAAAGAAATCCGAAAAATAACTTTCATCAATATAAGAAGAGGCTGTACTGTCAGATACAAAATGTATATGAGAATAAGCAATACATGTACTAATCGCCACTTTTTCATAGTAGCATATGTTTTTGTTCAGATCGAATATACCGAGAGAAAGAGCTATCGTTTCTAAGAAGTTTTAGTGAAATTTCTCGATTGTAATATGGTCGACTGGGATCTCTTTGTGTTATGGATTTCTATTTAGGTTCGCACATAATAAGACACTGGCTGGGTAAAATTTATTTCTATCAAACTGTTGTCCGAAAATATAAAATGAGGAAAATAATTGATTATGAAGTCCCATAATTAGTTGTTTTTTTTCACAAAAATTGCTTGGGTGAATATATACGTCGTTAACAAACAAGCGGTTCATATCTGCAGTTTGAATGCCATATGTCATCTCACTTTTGGTTTAAATATTTAGTGGTCGAGCAATTGCTGGTTCAATACTCTTCTTTCGTATAATCAATGCAACGTACATATCAAATATCAACACACCATGTTTCACACCTTCATGCTTCGAACGAAAAAAAGAGAGAAGATATTTGTTTGTGTTTCAAATGTGAAGAACGAAGAAGATAACACGGATAGCAAACGCGACAACCGGACACGAAACTAAATGACACTGCTTTTTTTCTCCTTATGACCAATGCAGTACAAAAAAATAAGATATAGAGGTATCATATGAGCATAAAATACGATACGCACGAATCGTTTTATACATCAGCGCTCTCTTCTTCATCATTCACGGTGCAAGTGCAGGCGCAATACACACGTTCGTTTTATTTAGATATGAATAATGCACCTCTAACTGACGACAATGCAATGTGGAAACAGAGATTTCGTATGCATCAATATCGAGGATACTTAGCAAAGTGTAATCATCAACGTGGTCTAGTGGCAAGCAATCAATCGGGTATTTATCAATTATACTCATGGACTATATCGAACGGACAACTGCGTCAGTTGACAAATCATTCGGAGGGTAAAAGGGACGGATTTATATCCTGTGATGGTCGTTTTGTTTATTATCTGAACGATAAGAAAGGTAATGAAACTGGTCACTATACTCGCATCGACGTTGATACTGGTAAAGAAGTAGATTTAACACCTGGAAGAGAACCGTATTCGTCGTTAGGATTTCACACGGATGGTATTGGCAAAACAATAGCTTATCTAACTACTGATCATGAAAAGGGTTGTCAACTATTTACACAATCTGTAACAATGGATTCTATTGGTGAACCGAGTTTGATCTACGAAACGGCAAATTTTACAATTAATCCGATTTTATCATATAATGGAGATCTTGTGGTCATAGAAACTACCGATGTTAAAAAGGGTATAGGCAGTATACTGGTCGTCTTTGACATCAGTAATAATGGACGTTTGATTAGCACGCTCGACTATGGGCACGGAGTTAATGTGGTACCAAAACAATTCGCTTCATTGCCGAACGATATACGTCTTTTAGCGAAAAGTAACCGCACCGGAGCGAATCGACCATTGATTTGGAACGTACGGACTAACGAACAAATTGATTTTATATTTGATCAGTTCGGCATCGAAGGAGATATTGATCCACTCGATTGGTCGGAAGATGGGAATTTCATTCTTCTATTACACATTCATAATGCTATTTTTCGACTGTACTGTTATTCTATTGTTGACAAGACTATAAATGCACTGATAGAACAGCCATCCGGCATGATTCATGATGCACGATTCGGCCCTGATGGAACGATTGTGGTTCAGTGGGAAAATGCACATACACCTCGACGAATCGTTGCATTGAATGTTAACAATGGAGCAGTTGAGAAAGTTATACTTGGACCATCGAAAATTGAAAATTTGATAACTCGCTCACAACGTTCAGTGACATTTTCGTCGTCGGATAAACAACTTATACAAGGTCGACTTACCTTACCTAGTACGCATGCTGATGGACCACTTGCAGCAATTATTGACGTACACGGCGGTCCTGCATTTGTTACAAGTGAAAAGTTCGATCCAGTAAGTGAAGCATGGGTCGATCACGGCTTCGCATATCTATCAATTAATTATCGTGGCTCGATTACATTTGGACGGGAATTTGAACATAAGATCTATTCTGACATTGGCCATTGGGAAGTAGAAGATATTGTCGCTGCACGTACTTGGCTTGTTGAACAGGGTATTGCTCGACCCAACACTATATTTCTAACAGGTTGGTCGTATGGTGGGTATCTGACTTTGTTGACTTTAGGTAAACAATCGAGTTTGTGGGCAGGTGGATTAGCAGGTATTGCTATTGCCGATTGGACCATGCTCTATGAAGATTCTGCTGAATCGCTGAAAACTTACGAAGTATCCTTATTTGGCGGTACGCCAGCTGAAAAGCCGGAATTATACGCTGCCGCATCTCCCATCACGTACGTCGAACAGATCAGTGCGCCTGTACTGATTATTCAAGGAGCTAATGATACACGATGTCCTGCACGTCAAATGAAGTGCTTCGAGAGTAAGATGCGTCAGCTCAATAAAAAGTTAGAAATTGAATGGTTTGGTGGTGGGCATGCACTCAATGCTCCGGAACAGCTGATTTTACATATCGAAAAAATGCTATGCTGGACTCACAGAGTACTTGAAGAGAACAACGCAAAAACTACCAGTCAAAGTAAAACAGCTGCTTTGTTTTGAGTTATATTGTTTTCAACGAGTTCTCGTCAAAACGTGTTGACTGAATGTCGCTTTTTTACAAATGACTTTTGTTATCCCATTACAATCGTAATAAAAGTATACATAAACATTGCTTTGTGCAAATGAATGAGTCGACAGTTATTTGTAACTTCCTTCCATACCCGTCGACGGACAGTGACGTGTCCTCCATTTCTGCTATTTGTAATTCGATGTATTCTTTTTTCTAAACGCAATATTAACTGTCTTATCAATCTCCATCACGTATATATTCTTTTGTCTGTTCTGACACTATAAAAATGTGCCTTCAGCTTTCATTTTTTCCCAGTGATATATAAAGTGCGTGCCGCAGTTTCGATGTTCTAAAATAAGAACATGGAATTCCAGAGATCTAATATTTTGAAGAAATGGACTATAATATGCTTGAACCCAAACACGAATGGATCGCGAACAACGACAGAGATGTCATTTAATCCATTATTCGGTATGGTCAAAGATATAAAAATATTCAATTGTATTGATCAATGCATCGACTTCGTATCTGACGTCTGTGATGAAAGAGTTTGTCTTATTTTATGCGAGTGCCATATAGAATCTCTTATGCCGTTGATTCATGACATACTCCAGATTCAATTAATATATATTCGCAGTGAAAATGGAACTAGTCAAGAACTGAAAATGAATCGATGGACAAAAGTCCAAGGATCTTTCACCGATATAGTCGATTTTTGCAATCTATTCAAAGCAAACCTTCGAAAATCTGAACATGATTTTGCTTCGGTCAACTTTGCATACTCATTAACGAACGACAATCAACGAATACTCGATGCGTCATTCATGTACTCGCAGCTATTGAAAGACATTCTCTTAAGTAAGGAATACGATGACGAAGCTAAAAAAGATTTTATAAATTATCTTCGCCAACAAGATGCTAATCAACCTTCAAGATTAAAAGAATTAGATGTTTACGAACGAAATGAACCTCCTCTATCATCGATATGGTGGTACACAAAAGCGGTGCTCTTCTACGAACGAGTTAATAAAGCTCTTCGAACACAAGACACAGACACTATTGTACATATGGGTGTCTACATTCAAGAACTTCATCGTGAAATCGATAAATTACACAGAGAGCAACAATTTCAAAGAAAGTTGATGGTCTATCGTGGGCAAATTATGCTCGTGAATGATTTCGAAAAGTTGCAGAAAAACAAGGGCGGTCTCTTGTCTTTCAATAATTTCTTGTCAACCAGTAAAAATAGAAACGTTTTGTTCTCATATGCAGATGGTTCGTATTTGCCGGATGATTTAGTGGGAATATCTTTTCACATCGAAATCGATCCGGCAATCTCGTCCATAGCATTTGCAGATGTTCAGAATCTGAGTCAACATGAAGATGAAGAAGAAATTTTGTTTTCCATGCATACGATCTTTCATATTGATGAAATCATTCAGAAGTCTGCAAAGTCTTGGCAAGTGAATCTGACATTAACTGATGACAATGACCCGGTTTTAAAACAAGTAACTGACTACATGCGCGAACAAATTCGCATTGGTTCAATCGACAAATCGCTCGTTTATCTACTCATTCGTATGGGTAAATATAATGATGCCGAAAACGTTTGCAATGATATCTTAAAATCTGCATCGATCACTTTGCATACCCGCTTAGAGTTTTACAGAATGTTAGGAGCTGTCAAACATCACCAAGGCGATGATAATAGTGCACTCTTACATTTCCAAACCGTATTGGACCTTTTCCCATCATCGCCAATCTACGATTATGATAATCTACATGATATTTACAGTAACATGGCTATAGTCCACGAGTCGAGAGGAAACTATTCCATAGCTTGCGAATTTTATGAAATAGTGGCTGAGATTCGTGAAAGGTTTACTCCAGATAGTACTTATGAATTGGGAACATTATACAATAATATCGGAATAATGAAAAATTCTATGGGAAATCATTTTCTTGCATTGGAATATCTTCAAAAAGCGCTCGAAATTCTTCAGTCGGTATTACCAGCTGCCCATCCAGATCTGGCTCAAATTTATATTAATATCGGTACGATTAACGTCACTATCGGAGAACGCACAACTGCTCATCAATACTTTGAAAAAGCACTTCAAATTCAAACCAGATCACTTCCATCCGATCATCTGGATAGGATTGGTGCATTGAATAACCTTGCCATGACAAGTCAATGTATTGGACAGTACAAGATGGCAGTTGATTACTACAAAGAATCACTCGATCTTTTAAAAGTCATTGACACTTCTAAATATCATCATTTAGGTTTAATTCATAACAATATTGCTCAACTAAAAAAAGCATTGGGTGAATACGATGAAGCAATCGAATACCATTTGAAAGCCATCGATATCGAAGAGAATATGTCCTCTATGTCCAATCTCAGACTGCCGGTATTCTACATCAACATCGCTTTTACTTATAGCTTGCTGGCAAAGTTTTCTACAGCACATGAGTATCTTAAAAAAGCGTACGTCATACAAAAGCAATCTCTTTCACCTGACCATCGTGAATGGGCTCGAATGCACAACAGTATTGGGCTGGTCTATCATGCCGAAAAAAGAGATGAACTAGCAAATAAACACTATAGAAAAGCTGTTGACATCCAAGAAAAAACTTTGCCGTCAACTCATCCTGATCTGGCTGCGTTGTACAACAACCTTGCTGATACAGAACGTCGATTAAAAAACGAGTACATCGCACTGCAGTATATTGAAAAAACACTTTCTATTCAAGAAATCCATCTTCATCCGAAGCATCCAGAAATTGCTCGAACATATAGCAATATGGGAACTATTTTTATGACTATGGGGAAATATTTGGATGCGGAGGTTTATATAAGAAAAGCACTGGAAATTCAAGAAGAAGTACTATCACCGACACATCCTGAACTAGGTAAAACGTATGGTAATATTGGCCTTTTACATTGCTTCAAAAATGAATGTTTTGCTGGACTAGATTATCTTCAAAAAGCGCGTAGGATTTTTTCTATAGTATTTTCACCGGATCATCCTGATTTAGCATGTATTGACAAAATCATCTCGGATGTTCAATCACGCATGTCTTCGCAAATGTGGTAATCATTAAACTACAGAAACAATAATATATGTTTTACTTTTGAAAATAAATTTGTTTTCAACAATGTAAAAGAGCACTGGCAGGATTGTTTGTCTCTGTTTCTCGTAGGCACTAACATACTCAAAAGTATTGTGTGAAATTGTTTATCTGAATAGAAGTCAGAAGAATAGTCCGGTTCAATAAAGTAATGACGCTACTTTACCTACATTACAAAGAAAAAGCAATAGAGTTTCTACTACACGGCACGACAGAAGTTGATGATTTTATAATCTCATACTACAATCGCAGTATACTCTTCTCTTTCAATCTTCATACGTTATCGCCTAGATCACATATTTCGTTATGCTCATGATAGTCAAAGCTAGATTCCAGACTGATTGGTTTTAATTCCTGTGAAAACTGGACCTTCAATGATGATTTTGCAAACGAAGAGCACGAAAATCCTAAAAATATTCTAAATATCTAGCTATAAGCATGAATAAAATCAAACAACTCGGTTGCTTTTTTGCAAAAAAAAGGTAACCGAGTGTCGATTTGCTCATGGATATGCGAATGAATCGCATCCTAATGCTTATGGCTCATGAGGAAAGTGAACGTTGGGTTTTATCCACAAGCGCGGCTCGATCGATACTCATTCTTCATCTCCACTTATTATGTTGTTTCGCAATGCATATGGCGCAATTACCTTTTCTCTTTCTGCTTCTCCTCTACGTCACAGCCACNTGAATGGGCTCGAATGCACAACAGTATTGGGCTGGTCTATCATGCCGAAAAAAGAGATGAACTAGCAAATAAACACTATAGAAAAGCTGTTGCCATCCAAGAAAAAACTTTGCCGTCAACTCATCCTGATCTGGCTGCGTTGTACAACAACCTTGCTGATACAGAACGTCGATTAAAAAACGAGTACATCGCACTGCAGTATATCGAAAAAACACTTTCTATTCAAGAAATCCATCTTCATCCGAAGCATCCAGAAATTGCTCGAACATATAGCAATATGGGAACTATTTTTATGACCATGGGGAAATATTTGGATGCGGACTTTTACATAAGAAAAGCACTGGAAATTCAAGAAGAAGTACTACCATCGACACATCCTGAGCTAGGTAAAACGTATGGTAATCTTGGCCTTTTACATTGCTTCAAAAATGAATGTTTTGCTGGACTAGATTATCTTCAAAAAGCGCGTAGAATTTTTTCTATAGTATTTTCACCGGATCATCCTGATTTAGCATGTATTGACAAAATCATCTCGGATGTTCAATCACGCATGTCTTCGCAAATATGGTAATCATTAAACTACAGAAACAATAATATATGTTTTACTTTTGAAAATAAATTTGTTTTCAACAATGTAAAAGAGCACTGGCAGGCAGAGTTTGCTACAATGATATCGGACACCACCTTAGTTGAGGAGAACATCGATATTCTGAGGGTGACAATTATGTGTCTCTGTTTCTCGTCGGGACCAACGTACTCAAAAGTATTGTGTGAAATTCTTTATCTGAATAGAAGTCAGGAGAATAGTCCGGTTCAATAAAGTAATGACGCTACTTTACCTACATTACAAAGAAAAAGCAATAGAGTTTCTACTACACGGCACGACAGAAGTTGATGATTTTATAATTTCATACTACAATCGCAGTATACTCTTCTCTTTCAATGTTCATACGTTATCGTCTAGATCACATATTTCGTTATGCTCATGATTGTCAAAGCTAGATTCCAGACTGATTGGTTGTAATTCTTGTGAAAACTGGACATTCCATGATGATTTTGCAAACGAAGAACACGAAAATCCTAAAAATATTCCAAATAACTAACTATAGGCATGAATAAAAACTAATACTTCGGTTGCTTTTTTGTAAAAAAAAAGTAACCGAGTGTCGATTTGCTCATGGATATGCGAATGAATCGCATCCTAATGCTTATGGCTCATGAGGAAAGTGAACGTTGGGTTTTATCCACAAGCGCGGCTCGATCGATACTCATTCTTCATCTCCACTTCTTGTGTTGTTTCGCAATGCACATGGCGCAATTACCTTTTCTTTTCTCTTTCTGCTTCTCCTTTACGTCACAGCCGCACTGTCTGTCGTCATTTTCTGATACTATGTTGTACATGTTGCTCAATACTCGCGTTTCGCACATGCACTTTCGTAAGACTTGCTGAGTCATGATCTGTGTTGGTCTGACAATCAGCGACTTTGTTTTGCATTTGTCGTTGGTATAAAAAGAGAAGGGAGAGTGTGGAATCGATATTCTTGCGCAGTGGTGGTACCTCATCCGATGAGCGTTGTTGTGATAGGAGAGGTAATTGCTAGTTGCAAACTACTACCAATGCCACATCGGTCGTTGTGACCGGTGTAATTTTTCCAGCTTCTTCGGAAGCGTCCAAAACAAATTTGCAAAATCTGCATGCGAGTAACAAACAGAATTATATGCATGCTTTTATTCACGTGGTAAACAAGATCAATCTTTTTTCCATTTTTTAATACAGTGAAACAGAACCAACTTTGAAAAAGACATTGAAAAAAAAGGAAGAAACAAAAGTAAAATGCGAGGCGAAACAATAAATAACGGATGTAATACTTCATCGTCTGTCAATACTACTAGTAGTACACGTTAGTGGAGTGCCCTCACAATTATTGCTGCAACATTCCGATCCCGTTGAGCATGTTTGTCCCGTGGATTTGCAGCATTTTTTTCCTGATGAGCACTCGTATATATTGTTAAGATTGCCACAACAGTCACCAGGGCTGTTACATGTTACTGCGGACGCATCGCATGCTAGAAAATAACAAACATCATTCAACCATCTATAATTATATGTCATATAAAAGATACTGAGTGTAGTATTTTTTCTGCTCTATAATACAAAGTCAAAAGATCTACATGTCTTTGTACCTGATGTAGTCGTTGAAGTTGATGTGCTTGTGCTTGTGCTTGTGCTTGTGCTTGTGCTTGTGCTTGTGCTTGTGCTTGTGCTTGTGCTTGTGCTTGTGCTCGATCCTGACACAGTAGTAGTTTGTGTTGATGTGGAACTAGTAGAAGCTGTTGCAGCTAGACTCGTAGATGGTACAGCTGTCGTTACTGTTTGTCCTTAACAAAAAAAAACATATCAAATAAAGCTGAACATACGGATATGATTGAAATTATATCGATTATTCATCTGAATAATGAGCATATCCTCTTTCTGTTCGAATATTGATTATTTTACCTGGCGGAACATGTCCAAATGAGCAAAATCCTAATTGGATAGTAGCAGTAGAGCCGTTAGCCATAGTAACTAACAACGCTGTATTGGAACGTAGACTAGCCAATACTTTTTCGTATACTTGAGCAAATTTCTGCTGACAACCAGCGGTTCGACATGATGATCGTGGTTTGATAAGGAATCCAATGAAAAGATAATCGCCACTTTTACCAGGATTTGTCGCGCATTGTTGATCCTTTGGTCTACAAACAAAAGTCTTGAAACACTTCACCAGATTCCTCAACGTACTCGCTTTGTCGTCGCTTTCTACTATTACTTGTTATTGCAGATGGAACGAAAAGTGTTGTAATAACAACAATGTCTGCACTTGGATACTGCTCCATCAACTACACGAAAACGCCATGTAGAATAGAAATCAACAGATACAAAGCAACGTACTTTGGACGCCATACTATTCACACTTGGAGTCACTGCTAGATTGGTAATTTTAAAATCCGTACCGTACGTAACATTCAAGGGAACTTGAACTAAAACAAACAGATCGTTTATGTCAAAAAAATCCACAGCGAAACGAGAGATTGTACAAGAATTCACGGTATCGATGTCTTGACCGTGCGGTGACAGGAACGTTGGAATTAGACTGAGCACCACAATGGCTGCAATTAAACCAGGAAGACAGAGACAACAGCATAGAAGTGCAAATGGTAATCGTCTCCTAGGAGAATGGAAAAGATTTATCTAAGTAATCCATCATAAACCAAGAAATCCTACCGGATTTTGTCTCTTTTTCTCTCTTCAGTGTACATACTATAAGATACCGATTAAGTATATATGTCTACAAGACTAAATCAAACAAATGCACTGTACTTTCATTAGATAAGCGTATTAATGATGTATCGTATACATATAAAATAACTAGTTACCTGTACAATCGTTATCCTGATTGTTTTTATATCGTTCTGTCTCGCGTTCTTATTTGAACTTCCGAGTGTCCCCATCAATCGTCTACCTCAAACCTTGAGAAATTTCCTAATTGCTGAGTATTTACTGTCGTCGTTTTTGTCAGTCATACACTGTATGTTATTGCGCATTTTGTAATATATATCTCTTTATTGCGATTTTAAATAGTCGTGAGTGATTTTTTTTTTGTGTGAATCATCAAAACGTCTCGTATACTATTTTATTGTTTTCTTTCATCGATATTTCGTCGTTTATAATCGATATTTACATACATCATCATCACAGTACAAGCACCAACAGAAAGAAGAACTAGAAAATTCAATAGTTGGTATAAACTAGGTGGAATAAACAAAAGTATCAAAGCTGTTGCATTGTTCAATTGAACGAGAACTGATGCTGAAAGTGATTCCGGTAATGGAAACGTGATCTCGGCCAACGATTCATAAACTAATGGTAACGCTGAACCCTGGAAAAGTCCGGCGAATGTCACGGACAAAGCAATGCTTGTCACAGTTGGTTTGAAAATCGGTTCATCATTGAATATTGTGCGAATAGAAAGTTGAAACCATAGAACAGAAAAGAAACAACCAACCAACATTATAAATATAATAGACTTGAAAGAACGACGAAAATAAGGTGTATCAGCTATCGTACTTGTGATCAAACCACCGGTAATTGTTGCCAATGAACAGCTAAAACCAAACCAGCCTAAATCGAAAATTGCTAAGAATTAAATTTCATGGCATTGTGTTCTACCTGACTGTTGTTCAGTGAAATTTTCCGGCGCTAAAATGTTCGCAAATAGTCCAGTCCAGGCAGCAAAAACACCACCAGAGATTCCACCTACAGAGCACAGTAGTTTGAATGATGGAATTGAAAAGCATCGAAAAATATCATTCATATAATTTCGTAGAGAATTATCATTGTTTTCATTCATCGACGTGTCCATTAAAGACTGAGCAGCAGCAGAAGGTGCATGCGGAGGATGTGACGGAAAGTAACCAAGTGTCATCAATAATGCAACCAAAGCAAGAATAAAATGCAGATAAAGTAATTGTGGAATCTGATCCGATGTTGTCACGATCCAGGGATGTACAAGAAAACCGAATGTAGAACCAAAAGCAGCAGCCATAATCGCTAAGGTAGTTGCACGTGTTCGTTCGTTCGGTCCAAACCACAAACACGACAGTTGTGAAACAGGAGCCATGACTAATGGGCCACAAGCGGCATTTAAAATTTGACCGAGATGAACAAAAAGAAGTGATATGGATGTAAACGAAGGATTTGATGGTGAGAGAAAAATGACGGGTAAAATTCGAAGTGAAGCAGCAATAAAACAAATTATTGCAAGTAAGAGAATGATCTTGCGAAGACCATGCCGTTTGTTCAATAAGAGGTAAGCTAATGGTAAGCAAGGAATAAAAATAATTGGTCCCCAATTGAGGAGCAGATTCACTGTACTCTCGCTGATATGATAATATGTTTGAGCACTTTGTGAAACCGGTGAAAACGTTAACCAAAAAAGACATTGATTGAAAGCAAGGAACATAAAAACGAAGAGGACATAAAAACGATGGCGGTATACAGGGTAAATCGATACTGCCGAGGATCCATATAGAGAAACAGATACATTTGATGATGTTCGTGTTACCATTACTAGAGATCTATTTGACTATATTAAGTCAGTAAAATAAAACAATTCCACCGTCACTATCTACTTTCTATTGGCAATCCGTAATCACGAAGGAAAACAGAATATATAAATCGATCTATAGCTGTCGTTAACTGTCGATATGTTTTGCAGATATTGTGTATACATTGTGTAAGTCTAACTCTAAAGGCAAGTTCACAACGCCCTTGACTAATAACGAAAGAAGATGCAACCACTGGCTGTGATATTCGCAAGTATTTCAGAAGGGCAAAGTTAGTTGGCGTCGATGAAATACTGCGCAAATGGAAGTAAAAAAAGTAACCGAGTGTCGATTTGCTCATGGATATGCGAATGAATCGCATCCTAATGCTTATGGCTCATGAGGAAAGTGAACGTTGGGTTTTATCCACAAGCGCGGCTCGATCGATACTCATTCTTCATCTCCACTTATTATGTTGTTTCGCAATGCATATGGCGCAATTACCTTTTCTCTTTCTGCTTCTCCTCTACGTCACAGCCACACTGTATGTCGTCATTTTCTGATACTATGTTGCTCAATACTCCCGTTTCACACATACACTTTCGTAAGATTCGCTGAGTCATTTTCTATGTTGGTCTGACAATCAGCGACTTTGTTTTGCATTTGTTGTTGGTATAAAACGAGAAGGGAGAGTGTCGAATCGATATTCTTGCGCAGTGGTGGTACCTCATCCGATGAACGTTGTTGTGATAGGAGAGGTAATTGCTGGTTGCAAACTACTACCAATGCCACATCGGTCGTTGTGACCGGTGTAATTTTTTCAGCTTCTTCGGAAGCGTCCGAAACAAATTTGCAGAATGTGCATGCGAGTAACAAACAGGATTATATTCATGTTCATATTCACGTAGTAAACAAGATTAATCTTTTTTCCTTTTTTTAATACAGTGAGACAGAACCCACTATGAATAAAACATTGAAAAAAACGAACAAACACAATTAAAACGAGAGGAGAAACAATAAATAACGGATGTAATACTTCATAGCGGTTCAGGTTCAGGTTCAGGTTCAGGTTCAGGTTTAGGGTCAGGAGCAGAACACTTTGAACTGTCCACACAATTACCGCTACAACATTCCGATGGTTTTGAGCATGTTTGTTCATTGGATTTGCAGCATTTACCTCCTGCTAAGCATTCGTATACATTGCCAGTATTGCCACAACAGTCACCAGGACTACTACACTTTACTTCGGATACATCGCATGCTAGAAAATAACAAACATCATTCAATCATCTATAATTATATGTCATATAAAAGATACTGAGTGTAATATTTTTTTCTGCTCTATAATACAAAGTCAAAATATCTACTTTTCGGTTGATCTGATGTAGTCGTTGAAGTTGATGTGCTTGTGCTTGTACTTGTACTAGTGCTCGTTGCTGACACAGTAGTAGTTTGTGTTGATGTGGAACTAGTAGAAGCTGTCGTTACTGTTTGTCCTTAACAAAAAAAACATATCAAATGAAGCTGAACATACAGATATGATTAAAATTATATCGATTATTCATCTGAATAATGAGCATATCCTCTTTCGCTTCGAACATTGATTATTTTACCTGGAGGAACTTGTCCAAATGAGCAAAATCCTAATTGAATAGTTACAGTAGAGCCGTTAGCCATAGTAACTAACAACGCTGTACTGGAACGTAGACTAGCCAACACTTTTTCGTATACTTGAGCAAATTTCTGCTGACAACCAGCGGTTCGACATGATGATCGTGGTTTGATAAGGAATCCAATGAAAAGATAATCACCACTTTTACCAGGATTTGTCGCACACTGTTGATCCTTAGGTCTACAAGCAAAGGTCTGGAAACACTTCACCAGATTTCTCAACATACTCGCTTTGTCGTCGCTTTCTACTATTACTTGTTATTGCAGATGGAACGAAAAGTGTTGTAATAACAACAATGTCTGCACTTGGATACTGCTCCATCAACTACACGAAAACGCCATATAGAATAGAAATCAACAGATACAAAGCAACGTACTTTGGACGCCATAGCATTCACACTTGGAGTCACTGCTAGATTGGTAATTTTAAAATCAGTACCGTACGTAACATTCAAGGGAACTTGAACTAAAACAAACAGATCGTTTATATTAAAAAAATCCACAGTGAAACGAGAGATTGTACAAGAATTCACGATATCGATGTCTTGACCGTGCGGTGACAGGAACGTTGGAATTAGACTGAGCACCACAATGGCTGCAATTAAGCCAGGAAGACAGAGACAACAGCATAGAAGTGCAAATGGTAGTCGTCTCCTAGGAGAATGGAAAAGATTTATCTAAGTAACCCATCATAAACCAAGAAATCCTACCGGATTTTGTCTCTTTTTCTCTCTTCAGTATACATACTATAAGATACCGATTAAGTATATATGACTACAAAACTAAATCAAACAAATGCACTGTACTTTCATTTGATAAGCGAATTAATGATGTATCGTATACGTATAATACAACTATAGTTACCTGTGCAATCGTTATCCTGACTGTTTTTATATCGTTCTTTCGCGCACGCCTTAGTTGATCTTCCGAGTGTACCCAACAATCGTCTACCTCAAACAGTGAGAAATTTCCTACTTGCTGAGTATTGACTGTCTCTTTTAGTCAGACATACACTGTATGTTATTGCGCATTTTGCAATATTTATCTGCTTATTGCGATTTTAAATAGTCGTGAGTGATTTTTTTCCGTGTGAATCATCAAAACGTCTCGTATACTATTTTATTGTTTTCTTTCATCGATATTTCGTCGTTTATAATCGATATTTACATACATCATCATCACAGTGCAAGCACCAACAGAAAGAAGAACTAGAAAATTTAATAGTTGATATAAACTAGGTGGAATAAACAAAAGTATCAAAGCTGTTGCATTGTTCAACTGGACGAGAACTGATGCTGAAAGTGATTCCGGCAGTGGAAACGTGATCTCGGCCAACGATTCATAAACTAATGGTAACGCTGAACCCTGGAAAAGTCCAGCGAGTGTCACGGACAGAGCAATGCTTGTCACAGTTGGTTTGAAAATCGGTTCATCATTGAATATTGTGCGAATAGAAAGTTGAAACCATAGAACAGAGAAGAAACAACCAACCAACATTATAAATATAATAGACTTGAAAGAACGACGAAAATAAGGTGTATCAGCGATCGTACTTGTGATCAAACCACCGGTAATCGTTGCCAATGAACAGCTAAAACCAAACCAACCTAAATCGAAAATTGCTAAGAATGAAATTTCATGACATTGTGTTCTACCTGACTGTTGTTCAGTGAACTTTTCCGGCGCTAAAATGTTCGCAAATAGTCCAGTCCAAGCGGCGAACACACCACCAGAGATTCCACCTACAGAGCACAGTAGTTTGAATGATGGTATTGAAAAGCATCGAAAAATATCATTCATATAATTTCGTAGAGAATTATCGTTGTTTTCATTCATCGACGTGTCCATTAAAGACTGAGCAGCAGCAGATGGTGCATGCGGAGGATGTGACGGAAAGTAACCAAGTGTCATCAGTAATGCAACCAAAGCAAGAATAAAATGCAGATAAAGTAATTGTGGAATCTGATCCGATGTTGTCACGATCCAGGGATGAGCAAGAAAACCAAATGTAGAGCCAAAAGCAGCAGCCATAATCGCTAAGGTAGTTGCACGTGTTCGTTCATTCGGCCCAAACCACAAGCATGACAGCTGTGAAACAGGAGCCATGACTAATGGGCCACAAGCGGCATTTAAAATTTGACCGAGATGAACAAAAAGAAGAGATATGGATGTGAACGAAGGATTTGATGGTGAAAGAAAAATAACGGGTAAAACTCGAAGTGAAGCAGCAATAAAACAAATTATTGCAAGTAAGAGAATGATCTTGCGAAGACCATGCGGTTTGTTCAATAAGAGGTAAGCTAATGGTAAGCAAGGAATAAAAATAATTGGTCCCCAATTGAGCAGAAGATTCACTGTACTCTCGCTGATATGATAATACGTTTGAGCACTTTGTGAAACCGGTGAAAACGTTAACCAAAAAAGACATTGATTGAAAGCAAGAAACATAAAAACGAAGAGAACATAAAAACGATGGCGGTATACAGGATAAATCGATACTGCCGAGGATCCATATAGAGAAACAGATACATTTGATGATGTTCGTGTTACCATTACTAGATATCTACACAATTCTATTTGACTATATTAAGTCAGTAAAATAAAACAATTCTATCGTCACTATCGACTTTCCATTGGCAATCTGTACTCACGAAGGAAAACAGAATAGACAAATCGATCTATAGCTGTCGTTAACTGTCGATATGTTTTGAAGATCTTGTGTAAACATTGTGTAAATCTAACTCTAAAGACAAGGACACAACGCCCTTGACTAATAACAAAATAAGATGTGACCACTTGTCGTTATATTGGCAAGTATTTCAGAATGGCAAAGCTAGTTGGAGTCGATGAAATACTGTGCAAATGAAAGTTAAAAAAAAGTAACCGAGTGTCGATTTGCTCATGGATATGCGAATGAATCGCATCCTAATGCTTATGGCTCATGAGGAAAGTGAACGTTGGGTTTTATCCACAAGCGCGGCTCGATCGATACTCATTCTTCATCTCCACTTCTTGTGTTGTTTCGCAATGCACATGGCGCAATTACCTTTTCTTTTCTCTTTCTGCTTCTCCTTTACGTCACAGCCGCACTGTCTGTCGTCATTTTCTGATACTATGTTGTACATGTTGCTCAATACTCGCGTTTCGCACATGCACTTTCGTAAGACTTGCTGAGTCATGATCTGTGTTGGTCTGACAATCAGCGACTTTGTTTTGCATTTGTCGTTGGTATAAAAAGAGAAGGGAGAGTGTGGAATCGATATTCTTGCGCAGTGGTGGTACCTCATCCGATGAGCGTTGTTGTGATAGGAGAGGTGATTGCTAGTTGCAAACTACTACCAATGCCACATCGGTCGTTGTGACTGGTGTAATTTTTCCAGCTTCTTCGGAAGCGTCCAAAACAAGAGTCTTATGTTGGTTTTTTCCGTTGCCAGTCTCGATGACAGACCAACTTAAGAGAGAAAAAATCGCTGTTCTGTTACTTCCTTTTTTACTTTACGAGTCGAAAACAAAGTTTCATAGGTCACATGTTTAGTGAGTGAAACTGTTGCATCTTACTGTGAGTGTTATGGATCCTGTTGAAAATGGTGTCTTCAATAGTCTACAGTCAGTCGATGAAAGTTCGTCAAACTCGTTAACTATTGACGAAAGTTTCATCGTCGTTTGGTTATTAAAAGATTTTCTCTTACCCAACACTGTCAGTTTGGAATCAATCGAATCTCAAATTGAAAACAGTGCTGACCTACTGAAGAAATACTTCAATTCACCAAAAGAATGCCAAGAATATATTACTTCATCATCTCGAAACTATAAAATCTTTCTCATTCTTCCGAAGAAACATGCTCAAAATGTTCTACTCACCGTTCACGATCGACCTACACTACATTCAGTTTATATTTACCAAGACAATTCTAATCAAAAGCAATTCCACGACAGCTATCCTAAAATAGTTGGTGTATACAAAGATCTAAAGCAACTAACCAATGATTTATGTACTGAAATATATGATGGTATTCAAAATGCATGCTTACCAATGACGATTTTCAAACGAAAATACGAAGAAGATCGTTCATTTAATGGCCTGAATAACTTCGCTTATTTCGTTGATTTTTGGCATCCATTATTTGTTGATTTATTATTTGACCTACCCCAACTGGATTACGAACGAGAAAAATCGAAATTTATCGAGCAGTGCCGCATCTACTATCGAGCAAACGAAACTATGTTGACACATATCGATGAATTCGAACGCACGTATGAAGCACAATTTGCTGTTCAATGGTACAAGCGAAACTCATTTATCTACCGTTTACTAAATCGAGTTATGCGTCAGGAAAACCTTCGAGGAATCCTCGCTATTCGTTTCTTTATTCTGGACATATGTAAACAACTGCATGAAATCTATCAAAATTACACCGAAGATGTTTATCTCGATAATTCGTCATTTATTGTGTATCGAGGTATAAAACTGGCTAAGAATGATTTTGTTAACATGAAGAAAGACTTGAGTCCCAGCACGATTCTCTCGATCAATACTTTGTTTTCCACAAGTCAGACGTTAGAAGTTGCATTAGTTTACGCAGGTGCAATAGATTCGAAGAGCAAAACTGAAGTTATTAGTTCGACGATGACATCTATTCTGTTCGAAATCACAATCAACATTAATCATCAGATGTCAATCGAACGAAAACCATATGCGAACATAAGTTTCGAAAGGGATGAAGGGGAATTAAAATACAGAGATGAATGCGAAGTTTTATGCATGATTGGATCGTTTCTACGTGTTGATGAGATACAAGAGGATTATGTGGCAATGAACACGAAGGTCACGTTGGTAAAACTGACGTTAATCAATGAAAATGATTCGACTATTCCGATTATGAAGGATTATCAAATTTTAAAATCAACGGAGACAATCGAAGGAAAAATTATCCGAATCGGAAATTTACTCATCGATCGTTCATTAGCGATGCGTTCTCCACGGTCCAAAGCCGAGTCATTTTACAGAACTTTAACTAACGAATTCAATTCAATGTATCTCTCCTCATGTTTAACAGGTCAGGCTTGGATTGCACTCAAGAGAGAACAGTTCGATCTCGCGATCAAATTTGCATTGGAAGCTCTGTCGAACGGCGATCAATCGAATGCTGAATGGAAAATCACCACACTCAATTGTATAGGCGGTGTTTACTTCAAGCAAAAAAGATATGTCGAAGCATTGAAGTACTATAAACAAGCGTACCATATCTCCAAAGTAACAGACGAAAAGATTGCTAATAACAGCTATCATGGACCTTGCATTCCTATCGATAAATTCGCTATGTATGATAATTATCGGAACATTTCCTCGATAAATATTGCACGCATCTACCAGTGCAAAGGCGAACCTGACCAAGCATGGGAAATGTACAAAGAAATGGTTGATTGCGAAATGCGTGACNTAATAAATAAATTCGACGCATACAAATCGATTTTGAATTCTTACGATGCTTTTCTTGATTTAACTCTAAAATCCATAGGCTCGATAACACCGCAAATGACGATGGTACTCGATCATTATCGACCACATTTTGTTGATATATGCATCAATGCGAATCTTTTACATCTCGGAATTAAAATCTATCAACAGCTGTTCAGTTTACTATTCAAGTATTCAACGGATATGATGAAAATCATCGATTTGTATCACCTTATTGCAGGTGAGTTTGTAAAGAAAAAACTATTCGACGAATCAATCGATGTTTACGAACATTTGTTGGTTTTCTTGAATCAACATCCAACCACAGGTCAGTTCATCGAAGTTGACAAAATTGAGTTTATCTTCTACTTTTGGAAACATCGCATTATTTCCGAATACCTTCTCGAAAAGAAATACGATGCGGCCATCGATTTGTATTATAGAATGATTTACTGCTTGGAAAACTATCGGCTAAATTTTCACATGACTTACTATGAGTATGATTTTGCTTCCAAATTGATGCCAATCTATGACGAAATAAGTTCGATTCAATACTTAAAAAACGATGAGTTCCATCAAATAATGCTCGTTTATCAAGAAAAGGTTAACTTTTTGATTAAAAATCAAGTGGGAAATGTTCAGACACAAATTAATACGATTTTCACACAATGTGAACACTACGCGACAGTTCATCCGGAAAAAAAGAAAGAAATCTATACTGAACTTAGCGATTTTATACAAAAAAACCGCCTTGATTACTTACCGTATCTGTCGAGTCTTGATGATGCA
Source organism: Adineta ricciae (assembly GCA_905250025.1). Classification (NCBI taxonomy): domain Eukaryota; kingdom Metazoa; phylum Rotifera; class Eurotatoria; order Adinetida; family Adinetidae; genus Adineta; species Adineta ricciae. The sequence goes on along the minus strand of CAJNOJ010000073.1, from coordinate 25,750 downwards.
CTTACTCAATTAAAATCATCGAATTCATCTCGGCTGATGTATCTACATCAGCAAATCTGTAATTATAGACACAAAGCGAAAACTTATCTCGATGAAAATCGACCTCACAAAGCAGAACAAGTTTATCGCGAAGAGCTGTCACCGTTTCTTTTGGAAAACCATGCACGCGATGATGAACAATTAACGAGATGTTATATGAAAATCGCATCGTCTTGTTCTGTAGATAATCCTCAACAAGCATTGGAATATTATCAACAAGCGATTGATATATACGAGAAGCAAAGGAATAGCTTTTACACGGATGAAACATTTCAATTAGATGTAAATGTTTGTCGACGATATGCGGGGATGCTCTTTATTTGTTATAATTGTTTATCAAAGGTTTATATATCAATGAACGGGGAAAATCTAGCAAAGGAAATAAGACGAAAAGCATTGGATATTTACGCGAAATATCAAGATCAGTTTCAGTTTGTTGTTAACCTTATGACAAATGAAATCAAAATCGAAGTTCTTCCTTTTGTTGAATTAAACTATTAATAAAGGAAAACGTTTAGTCTTCATTTTGTACACCGTATTCAGGTTCATCATCTCCATCTGTCGTTGTCGAAGCGAATGTATCACGTCTCGGATTTAACTCTGGTACATATGATACACCATACTTGATATCCGTGGCTGTAATATATCTATGCCACTCATTGTTATCATGATACCAAACAGTTTGATCAAATTTCACTGCAAATAATTGAGGTCCTTGAAGACTGACGGTTTTATAATATTTCGCACCTGCTAATCCTTCACCTTGTCGACTAAATTCGAGCTTGAGATCTAGCCATGCTCGTTCTATACCTGTAGCGATTTTCGGTTGACAATCTCTTATAGAGATATAGCTGAATGTACAAGTATCTTGTGACATTGCTTAGAAAGTGCAGCAAAGAAATGAATGTTTGTAAATGTTACAACTCTTCTTCAGCCTTCTGATCTCATGCAGGAAAAAACCAAGTTGCTACAAGTTGGAAAAAAGGAAATTGCCAACCATCATATAAGATATTTTGGACATGGATTCCCACACGAGTGTATTCCAATTCTGATCACATTCTTTCCATGTGGAACTCAGTGAGCTCTGTAGATTCCAATCATAAAAAAATTTCACCCACCCTCACCCTTAGGGTGTGAATGGGTGAAATGTTTTTTAATGGTTGGAATCGATAGAACTCATCGAGTCTCGCCTGGAACGAATGTGATCAGGGTTGGAATACACCCTCACCCGAATCTGTTCAAGAAAAGGTCTAATCCGTGTCCAAAATATCTTACATCAACCAACAAAGAGATTAAATGAGTACGAATATATGAAGTAAGAAAGTGTATTCTTATCGATTACTAAAAACAACGAAAAATACGCTCCGTTCTGTTGCAATAAGATGGCATGAAAGTATTTTTTCAACGCCATTAGTTTAAAAGCATGCAGTGGTCTATTGTATTTCAAACTGAATTTTGAGAAAAAAGGAGCTTTAATTCAAACAGAATTCTTGAGCGGTATAGGGATACAAAAAGAGGGAAGACGATATAGAAAATACAGGGGATATTGAGGCTCTGAAGTATTAAAATTGTTAGTAAGATCTTTAAAGTTCTAGCATTTATCATTTTAAGCGTGAGGCGTGGATACCAGTAGAGACCTTTCTCGATGAAGATAAGGGATAGGTGTCGGTAGGGATCTAGTTTGACTGAAAAAGCAGTCGAATACCCTCTAATACCGTCTGTATCCTATATTTGTACTCTGACTCTAACTCATGAGTGGCATTATATCTCATCTCTTTTTGTTCTCTTCGATTTGTGCATGCTTGCTTAATATCTCTAATACTTTGAGTGTAATCATATAACTATAGTAAAAATATAAAGCAAATCCATATGGATTGTTTAGACTGAATAGATTAGAAGGTGGTGATCAGTGATATGAAGTTCTATGTAGACATTTAACGTTGCGAAATCATCGCATTTCAAGCGTTAATTATCTCATACTTATGCGAGGCCTGTTGACTTAAATAAGTGCTAACAAGTTGTCCTCATCGAATGGAAAGCATCATTTTTCCATATTCATAACCTCACTGATTTTTGGATAGAAGAAAGGTAATTTATTTTTTAAAACTCAATTTTAAATATAAAAAACGATAGACTCTTAAAACGTTGGTGTATTTCCGTTGAACAGAGACAAAAGAAATGATAATGACGACTAAAATGAGGGGATAATTAATAAAAGCGGTGATAATGCAATATTTCAGATTTATTTAAAGATAGTTGAAAAGAGCGGGAGAGAAGGAATACTAATTATGTAATAATTATTTCTAATTAGGCGAAAACGAACACAGGAAGAGAACAAAAAAGTGTAGGAATGTTGAAAAATACTAAAAAACACAGTAACGTCTAGATCATTTGAGAATTGCTAGCATGCCAATACCCAAATCAAAAATTAAGATAAAGCCCTTTCTTGTGTTGAATGCATGTTGCTTTCGTTTTCTTTCAGTACGAATTTTCTAATTAATTAGAAGGCTAATAAAAATATAAGAAGGCATTTTGATTGGTTCATTGTTATACAGGTGGATGCGTATCCATCGATTTATGAAAATAATTGTTCGCAGAATTCCGTATGGATGTCAGTGAATGATGTATTGAGCTCTACGATATTTTAGATGCATGCGATCAATGTTGTATGTTTTTGTATTGAGATAAAGAATGACCGGTGCACTGCATTATCTGATCGTTGAAATGGATGGTAAAATCGAGGGCAATTGATGTAAAATCAGTCAGAACCTCTTTTATAGTTTCTCGCGAAAATTCTCGTCATGCCTAAAGATTAGTATGTAAGTGCTGCATATTTTTCTAATAAAATTGGGGTCGTCAAAAAATGATAAAATGCATGCAGTTCAACAGAAATTTTATCGAGTTTCATTTCATCTAAAACTTATCAGAGTAAATTCAAACATAAAAGAATCTCTCCAGAATAGAAATCTACTTTTCGAATTCTAGGAAATATCTTTGAGTTTAAAGACTTCGACCTGATATATCTGAGTCCTAGATGGTGTAATTAGAAATATGTATAATCTGATTAGCCTATATTGCTTATAGCTACGTGTGAATATATTTACCTGATTTTTAGAAACATTTACATTGAGTCAAAATGAAACAATTGTTCCATCACAGAAAATTTACTTGTTCGCACAATAAAATCTGCTGATGAATTTTCATTGGTATTTGCGTTTTTATCGTCAGGTATTTTCTTTATCCTCAGAATTTATTTCGTTTTCTCATTCTATCGTAGCCTTGATAGTGATAAAACGCGTCGTTATTTAAGTGAAGCTATAAAATAAATATCAATCATCTATTTTCCTTTGTGGATTTATAGGCTGTGTGAGTGACGTATATGATGATGGAGGACTAAGTAAGATCTAAATGTCTGATAAACTTATACCTTCGCGTCTTTTTTTGTTCTACTTTTCTTTAAATGTCATGCATATCTTTGCGCAAGAAATTGAAATATTTCGCAAGAATTGGGTATAAGTTCTGGATGTCGATTATTTCTGCTCAGTACGTTTGATTCAAGGCTTTTTTTTAGATAAGACATGCCACTTTTCGAAACTATTTCAATCGATACTGAGCGCGTTCGTCAACTAGCTCGTGACCATTGGGATGTAGAGGTTGGTGAATGCCTCAAATCTGCACAAAATCACACTTTTATCGCCAATAAGAATGATTCCGAACGTTTTATTCTACGTGTTACACCTGATCCAAACAATAAACGATTGGACAGCACCGAATTGGAAGTAGCTCTACTTGATTATTTACATAAAAACCAACTGCCAGTATGTCGAGCCATTCCAAGTTCTATTACGTCGAAAAGCGTCGTTCATTTCGAATCTTTAATTCTTTGTCTTTTCACATATGCAACCGGAGAACCTGTTGTTTATACGGACTGGACATGGATGACAAATAAAGATATAGTTATCGGTCTTGGTCATTGGTTTGCTCGTTTACATAAGCTGACACGTTGTTTCGTTCAAGAACAGCCAGACCTTGCTGCTCGAGCACGTCATTGGACAACACTTCATGATGGAGTCCTTGCCGGTGTAGAAGTAGATGAACGTGACAAAGCAACCGTAACGGATCCGACACATTTTGGAATTATACACGGTGATGTCAATCCAAGTAATTATTTTTGGGATCCTGCTGTCATGATGCCGTGCATGTTCGATTGGGATCAATTACAACAGTCGTGGTTTCTTTATGATTTGTCTGCACCTATCTGGGGCGTCGTTTCATTGGAGCGGGGTGGCTCACCGATTGATCGATCTCCAGTGCCGCAAGCTAACCCACAATTGTACACGGCATGGCTCCTTGAAGGATATGAATCCGAAGAAGGTATCAAACCTGTTGACCGCGATGCTCTGCAACGAATGGTAATGATCCGCCGAGAACTCTATCGACGATTCTGTCGACTAGCACTTTTAGAACTACCAGCTGAACATCCAATGGCAAAATTCTGCAAATCTGTAACGGACTTTTTCGATAAAGAAGAAAAGGAATCATTAGCACAAACTGAGTAGTATGCGACTGTGACGTTCGATAATTAGTTTTGTCATGATTTTTTTTGAAAGAAACTAACACCAGACATGCGTCATAATACGACAAATGCTGTTGTGTTATTTTTAAACGTTGAAGAAAGTCTTTCGATCATCGCCAATCGAATCGTCAAAGATTCTAAGCGATACGTTACAAAGATATGGTAGCTCATTGTCAATATGACTTTTCAACTTGCACGGATTTTATTTATACGGTTTGCTATCAAGAAAACGAATGTTGCATAATATGTACATGTATATAGCCCGTTCGTAATGTAAAAATGCTTGCAAATAGTCTTTCTTGTTCTTATAAACCGCACCCATTAAATAATTAGACATGCCTAGATTCGGATGATCCGATGGTAAGATTTGCTCTTGAGTTTTCACTGCTTCCGGGTAACACCAGAATGCTATTGTATATTCGCGTATGTTATAATATATTGTTTCATTTCTAATGTAGGAATCGCTCGAATCATGATGAGACAATGAACGAGATAGTTGTGCATCGAGTAGATTTATAGTGTTGATCGTTGTATACGCCTCCGTACTTTATTTAATATACGACATTGTATGGCGAAGATATGCCTGGTGTGCTTCATCTATTGTTTGACTTAGGATTACGTAAAAAATTTTCGATAGCTTTGTTAGACTGACCTATTTTAATTAGCAACGAAGTCAGTCAGTCCATCCATTTGAATAATAGCTAACATCTGTAATGGATGCAAATGGCGTTTTTGATACAGAAGGATCGATGTTCAGGATAGAGAGGGTTCTCACTGTGTTCGAGTCTTTATGTCCGTTATTGGCAAATATTAGAGTAGTATAACGATCGCAACTTGTAGATAAAAGGTTATTAAAAGACATAAGACCATCATGCTTTGTTTTTTTAATTGCTTAAATTCGGTTTTAGATAAGCCTTGCCCTCGACAGACGATAAACGATGCGCTGGCGTTCGATTCACAGAACTGTTTTGAATTCAATTATTCAATTTGACGATGAAGATCATTGGTGACAATGCCCATCTCCATAGTAAGTTCGACATTCATCAGTCGCAAATTACGATTGAGAATCCTGTATAGAAAGTATATGCACGTGTATACCATCAGATCGATCTTTCATCTGTATGTACATTAACGAATCATCTAATCGATCGAATTCTTTTCCAGATGCACTGTCAGTTGTAGTCATGATTTCGATAGATATCTCATTTTCTTCCAAATTATTAATAAACCGTTTACTAGACTCTTATGGCAGCCGTACTGCCTCAATGGAAACACCAAGAATTTTAGGGCACTTTTTAACGTTCATTCTCTTGTGATTCTCCTTGTTACCGTAAAAGGTGAAAATTCCATTGACTTCAGACTTCTGATCAATGTTTGGCACAAAACTTTCTTCAAGCGAACCTAATACAATGATAGTTACATTAATACTGCTGCACAGCCAAGCGAATAGTTCATTGTTAACCATTTTCTTTTTCTTATGTTGCTGTATGTGCTCACTCGTCATTCCAACAGCTGATTGTTTAGATTCTTTTGAAACTGGTTCAGATATCTTATTACTCATTACTTGTCGTCTTGCTAATAACGGCAAGAAGTCTAATTAACAGTCATATTCTATTTGAGAAAGACAGTGGACGAGTGAGTCATCAACTGATAAAAAGCAGCTTTCCACGATCCTTCGCTTCACGGTGTTAACTTCTTTTTTATCTGCAAGTATAGTATATAGGTAATACTATTAGCTACTTATGCTTATATATTCAAAGCGAAATATTATGTGTGTAAAAGAAAACAAATTACGATAAAGAAGCATACATATTTGTCGACATAGAAGTTGTTTCTATAAAGACATATAAGCGTCACCAAGCGAGAAAAAGAATCAACATGTTTTTGATTTCTCGATGGCAGTTTCTTCGCATCGAGTCATTTCGCAACAAGCTACTGATCTCTTCGTGCAATGACAAGGTTTATGGATGTGGTCAATGAAGAAATAGGTAGAATGCTTCCACCTATCAGAGGTTATGAAAACCAGCCGTTGGTATCACTCGAAGAAGCAATTCAGCCGGTTGCACAACATTTCACAAATATAGACGCAAATGTGCATGTGGCGAAGAAAAATTGTGCGAAATTAGACGATTCTTTAACCGTGGATGAGTCGGCTGCCATATACTTATATACAATGGCATTCGATGACAAACCAAATCTATACGAAATACTCAATAGTTCTTTACGAAATGCAAATCGTCGACAACTTAAACCCTGGTCATTATTTCTGAAATTATTTCTGACTGCGCTCTACAAACTTCCTTCATCATCTCGTACAGTCTGGCGATGTGTACGTGGCGTAGATTTAACTTCGGTTTATCCAAAAGGCAAAGACATCGTATGGTGGGGAGTGGGTTCGTGCATCGGCGATGTTTCGATGCTTGAAGACGATCGTTTTCTCGGTAAAAACAACGCTGGTACACTTTTTTTCATTGAGTCGCGTAATGCTAAGTCGATAAGACAATATTCGTGTGAAAAAGATACAATCGAAGAAATCATTCTCATGCCTGGTTCCTTCTTTCGTGTTAACGATCACATGCCGGCGAAGAACGATCTTCGTGTTATTCATCTCGTCGAACATGCTCCACCCTTCACCCTGTTGGAAACACCGCTTATCAGCCGTCAAGGTATGTGAGAATACTTTTGAATTAGATGTGCTCATTTTTTCGAGTTCATTAGTCTTATCACAACAACGTACTGTTCAAGAAATGGCTGGCATAACTGAGAGCAAAACGACAATAGTGCGTGCAAGACCATTCGATGAATTTTTGGTACAATCGCCAACTACTGACAAACCGACAGAACCTTCGGACAAACCATGAATAATCATTCTCCGTCACTCGCTTGCCATCGATTGGATTCTTTTTGTGTTTATTTCGAGAGTTATTTGTTTTGTTACTCTTCCCCTCTTGAATACAGCTGTCTTCAGGCTGAAGACAACATATTTTCTTGCATTCTGCCACATGGTGCACCAGCTAAGTTCGCCATCTTTTTTCAATTTCTAACAGAACAAAAAAATTTCCTCGATATTCGGGAGGTTAAAAATAATTGCGAGAGAAAAGAACATTTCTGTTCTGTTATTATTATTTGTAATTACGGGACACCTTCTCGTTTCTTGAGGAATAAGACATTTTCAAATAAATCGCGCGTGTTAGGCATGGCAACTACGGATAACGTTAATCGACGTCTACTTGCAAGTATTCGTGATGAACCAGAGCGAATGCTTCAACCTATATCCGGCTATGAACAGGAGCCACTTGTATCACTCGAGAGAGCCTGCCAACCATTAGAACATCTATTCGACAATAATGAATTAAAGCAAAACATTTTCATTGCAAAAACGAATTCCACGCAGCCAAAGGATGGATTAAGTGCCGATGAATCAGCTTCCATTCATTTATATACAATGGAGTGGAGTGTACATGAAAATAGTCTCTATGCAGTACTGAATCGAACGCTGCGTCTGACCGATCGCAACAAATTACGACCATGGTTCAAGTATTTGAAATTATTCCTCACAGCATTCTTTAAACTTCCGTACGTGATCGAATCGAATATTTCATCAAATAGAAAGTCTTTTGTTTTCCTGATATTTAGACAAACGGGACACATAACTATTTATCGTGGTGTGCCAGATGACTTACGACATCTTTATCAAGAAGGAAAGAGAGTGACTTGGTGGTCGGTTAGCTCGTGTACTACTTCGTTGAAAGTACTCGAATCTCCCTATTATGTGGGAACGTCTGGCGTTCGAACAATGTTCCATATCGAAACTGGAAGTGGAAAAATCATTCGAGCACATTCTTACTATCAGCACGAAGATGAGATTCTCCTACCGCCTGGCCTATATCTCGAAATAGTCAGTAACTTCAGTCCGGCTCCAGGTTTGTATATGATTCAACTTCGGGAGATTCAACCACCTTATAAAATGCTTGCTGTTCCGTTCGACCTTAAACCGAAAATAGAAGACAATCACAAAACATCTAGCCAAGCATCAGTTGTGAAAAGTAAGTTTATAGCTGCTCGTTTCAAAGCATGGAAAGTTCACATTTAGAAGTGTCACAGACGACCACACCGTCTAATAATTCACTATATTCTACTTGGAAATTGGCGTGTCATGGATATGCTTGCGCTACATGCGGCTTTTGCCGCGATTGGTTTTGGCGTTCTCATGGTTCGGTAGGCAAGATTTATAGACGTCACACGAATGCGAAATGTACTCTCCAAAATTACAGTTGTGGACGCGGTTACTACTATTATCACGGCGGTTATCGGTTATGCGAGTGTGCCGATAACATCTGAGAGTACGAATATGTGTTAGTTCGCGGGTATTCACCGCACACCTGCGGGAAAATTACGTTTCGTACCACCTATTCCAAACATCTGGCAGCATGACCGGATGTTCGGAACTTTTTTGGATTGTGTGACGGAAGTTCGAAATTTCTTTTCCACCGAAGATCGTAAAATTAAAAAACAAGGAGATTTCAATACACGGATTAGGTATTTGAAACAAAACATTTAGAGTGTAGCTAGTTTAATCGCGGTGATCATAAAATGCAAGATTGCATTTGACTGAAAATATAAGCTGATCTCGTCATAAAGTTGGTAAAAGAACTTGCCGGTAGATCATTACGAGTATAATGACTTTTTTTTTGTTTTCAATATTTACAAGAATAGCTACAAAAATTGGGTATTACTACGCGTTTTATTTTGTTATGAACACATTTTCATTTCAATACGAATACAGTGTCGCCTTCGTCTCGATTGCTCATTGCTAATCATTACGGACTTCCGGTTGTTCCATTCTAATCTGTAATTAAATTTGTACGGTAGAAATTGTACCGCTCGAACCTTATTGATTGACACTGAGTGTTATAGTTACGATCTACCGGTTATACATCGTTCCGGACATTTAGCATATATACCTCATGTTTTCGATTACGGGCTTCATGATAAAATCGGCAGTGGCTCTTGTATCACGATGTTCGTAATAGGGGTGTTACTTTATCTTTATTCGTTATGAAATAAAGTTAAAGAAAAGTAAAGAAAAAAAAACATACCTAATTTTTCAGCCAAGTGTGAGATTGTATGTTTCGTCAGAAAATGAACCTAATCTTAGGTAAAATGTAACATCCTGTCTCACGAAATAACTCCCTGCTAATTTAATTTGTGAATATCAAAAGATTTGTTGTGTTTTGTCAAAAATTGTAAAAAAATTCTTTATTCTTTATTTTAACTTTATTTGAAAGGTAAAGATTTTCTTTACTTTAAAAATAAAGCAAAAAAAATAAAGATAAAGATTTTGTCTTTACTTTATTTTTTATTTAAAGAAAAATAAAGATAAAGTAACACCCCTAGTTCGTAACGGACATTGATTCCGGGAGTTCGGAAAAATAAAGTGATACGAAGCGTAGTTCACCCCACACCTGCAATCGAAGAAGCTCTCAAAATGTCTTTTATCCTCAATCAAAATACACCTCACAACATTGCTCTTGTTCTAGAATAATTTAATTTCATATAATGGCAACATCGATCATTCATCACGTTGACTTGAAAAGTGATCTGTCGAATTCACGCTACACTGATATAAAAGAAGAGCCTATCGACAAACTCTTGATGCCAATTGACGGTTATCAAGATGAGCCATTGGTGCCGTTAGAAGAGTCAGTTTCTCCAGTGACTCACCTGNACCAACGCCCAAACGGGCGCCCGTCCCGAACGAGTGAATACATGTTGGCACTGGAACGCGTATTTCTACGTACAATCTGCGCCAAGAACGACAAGAAGTGTCCCGGTATCGAACGAATGAACACATGTTGGCACTGGAACGCGTATTTCTACGTACAATCTACGCCAAGAACGACAAGAAGTGTCCCGGTATCGAACGAATGAACACATGTTGTCACTGGAACGCGTATTTCTACGTACAATCTGCGCCAACGACGGCAAGAAGTGTCGCAGTATCGAACGAGTGAATACGTGTTGGCGCTCGAACTCGTGTTAACGGAGAAAATCATTGGAAACTACGCGTAATAGCCAAGTTGTCGACAGAATCTTAATTTAGCGTTGTATTTTATACTCGAAATTACAAAGTAATATTACGTAAAGACGGCGTTTTGATGTTTCTGATATGTAAATACAGTGTTTTTACGAATTTCGAACGCGTTTATACGCGTATTTTGGAAGGTCTTGTCTGTCTGGGTTCCGAAGAAACATGCTCAAAATGTTCTACTCACCGTTCACGATCGACCTATACTACATTCAGTTTATATTTTCGAAGACAATTCTTATCAAGAGCAATTTCACGACAGCTATCCTAAAATAGTCGGTATATACAAAGATCTAAAGCAACTAACCAATGATTTATGTACTGAAATATATGATGGTATTCAAAATGCATGCTTACCAATGACGATTTTCAAACGAAAATACGAAGAAGATCGTTCATTCAATGGCCTGAATAAATTTGCTTATTTCGTTGACTTTTGGCATCCATTATTTGTTGATTTATTATTTGACCTACCCCAACTGGATTACGAACGAGAAAAATCGAAATTTATCGAGCAGTGTCGAATCTACTATCGAGCAAACGAAACTATGTTGCTTCATATCGATGAGTTCGAGCGCACGTATGAAGCACAATTTGCTGTTCAATGGTATAAACGAAATTCATTTATCTACCGGCTACTAAATCGAGTTATGCGTCAGGAAAACCTTCGAGGAATCCTCGCTATTCGTTTCTTTATTCTGGACATATGTAAACAACTGCATGAAATCTATCAAAATTACACTGAAGCTGTTTATCTCGATAATTCATCATTCGTTGTGTATCGAGGTATAAAACTGGCTAAGAATGATTTTGTTAACATGAAGAAAGACTTGAGTCCCAGCACAATTCTCTCGATCAATACTTTGTTTTCCACAAGTCAGACGTTAGAAGTTGCATTAGTTTACGCAGGTGCAATAGATTCGAAGAGCAAAACTGAAATTATCAGTTCGACGACGGCATCTATTCTGTTCGAAATCACAATCAACATTAATCATCAGATGTCAATCGAACGAAAGCCATATGCGAACATAAGTTTCGAAAGGGATGAAGGGGAATTAAAATACAGAGATGAATGCGAAGTTTTATGCATGGTTGGATCATTTCTACGTGTTGATGAGATACAAGAGGATTATGTAGCAATGAACGCGAAGGTCACTTTGATAAAACTGACGTTAATCAATGAAAATGATTCGACTATTCCGATTATGAAGGATTATCAAATTTTAAAATCAACGGAGACGATCGAAGGAAAGATTATCCGAATCGGAAATTTACTCATCGATCGTTCATTAGCGATGTGTTCTCCACGGTCCAAAGCCGAGTCATTTTACAGGACTTTAACTAACGAATTCAATTCAATGTATCTCTCCTCATGTTTAACAGGCCAGGCTTGGATTGCATTCAAGAGAGAACAGTTCGATCTCGCGATCTCGCTTGTATCGGAAGCTCTGTCGAAAGGCGATCAATCGAATGCTGAATGGAAAATCACCACACTCAATTGTATAGGCGGTGTTTACTTCAAGCAAAAAAGATATATCGAAGCATTGAAGTACTATAAACAAGCTTACCATATCTCCGAAGTAACAGACGAAAAGATTGCTAATAACAGCTATCATGGACCTTGCATTCCTATCGATAAATTCGCTATGTATGATAATTATCGGAACATTTCCTCGATAAATATTGCGCGCATCTACCAATGCAAAGGCGAATCTGATCAAGCATGGAAAATGTACAAAGAAATAGTTGATAGTGAAATGCGTGACGCCAGCGATTTTCATTGTCACACTTGTATGACAATTGCCGAGTCGGGAACACATGTGAGTAATCCATCTCGTGAGGAACGTTATCAAATATGGAGAAATTGGAAGAATTTTCTTGATCTTGGTCTAGATGATATGTTGAAGTATCGTACATCGATCATTACAGGATATTTCTCGTTTAATCATCAATATGACTTTCTCTCTACTCGATATGACAACGAGCCTTGTCGAATAATGGCGATTGATTATTTCCAAAAAGTCGAAAAACAATGTTCACCGTATGTGCAAAACAAACAATACTATCTCTATACATTACAGTGTTACGAACGCTTAGCGATTCTCTATCGAAACAACAACAATCGATCATTCGACTATTACGAGAAAATGATTCGATTGTGCTTAAAATACCACCCGGATGATTTAGGGAATCTCACTATCGGCTACGAAGGCTTATTAAAAACTTATCAACAACAAAGAATGGAACCTTCTGAATCTCTCTCAGTATTGTTATGCTCGGATCACGAGGAAACATCAGTAACATCGAATGAAACATCGACGAGTGATGTACTGTTTCAAAATTTCAAGCCTTTACACTTTGCATTTGAATTCTATGAGAAACAACTCGATCCTCGATTGAAAGCTGAACCAAATCTACACAAGAAAATTATTTATTGTCATTTGAAATTAGCTGCTCTCTATTACGATCAGAATAAAATTGACGAGGCAAAACATTCGCTATCACAAGCCATTTCATTCTGCCAACCAACAGATATGAAAATTACTCAAATATGTGATGAAAATCTCTTTTTTATTCAAAGAAAGTTCGACTTGATCATTCAGTCTTATCTGGCTCGATCCTTCAATCCTGTTGACCATTGTATCGATGAAGATAATTATTGCTATATTGCACATTTATACACGAAAGCAAATAAACTACAATCTGCTGAACGAATTTTACAAGAACCTTTAGAAAACTTTGAACAGTATAATTATATTTGCTCGCATACAATCTATTGCTACACCAAATTAGCCGACTTTTATCAGCTTAACTACAAAGATATAGGTTCAACAATTCGCACTTATGAACGAGCAATTCAATTGTTTAAAAAGCATCACCAAAATCCAGTAATATTAATTGTTGAAGAATATCTTATTCCTCATTTCAAACAAACGAATGATTTCGATATCATCATTGATATATTCAAAATTTTATATCAAATCCTTCCAAATGACACAACAGATATTTCCATTCTATACAATCAAACGAAACGAATTTGGAGATTACTAATAAATAAATTCGACGCATACAAATCGATTTTGAATTCTTACGATGCTTTTCTTGATTTAACTCTAAAATCCATAGGCTCGATAACACCGCAAATGACGATGGTACTCGATCATTATCGACCACATTTTGTTAATATATGCATCAATGCGAATCTTTTACATCTCGGAATTAAAATCTATCAGCAACTGTTCAGTTTGCTATTCAAGTATTCAACAGATATGATGAAAATCATCGATTTGTATCACCTTATTGCAGGTGAGTTTGTAAAGAAAAAACTATTCGATGAATCAATCGATGTTTACGAACATTTGTTGGTTTTCTTGAATCAACATCCAACCACAGGTCAGTTCATCGAAGTTGACAAAATTGATTTTGTCTTCTATTTTTGGAAACATCACATTATTTCCGAATACCTTCTCGAAAAGAAATACGATGCGGCCATCGATTTGTATTATAGAATGATTTACAGCTTGGAAAACTATCGGCTAAATTTTCATATGACTTACTATGAGTATGATTTTGCTTCCAAATTGATGCCAATCTATGACGAAATCAGTTCGATTCAATACTTAAAAAACGATGAGTTCCATCAAATAATGCTCGTTTATCAAGAAAAGGTTAACTTTTTGATTAAAAATCAAGTGGAAAATGTTCAGACACAAATTAATACGATTTTCACACAATGTGAACACTACGCGACAGTTCATCCGGAAAAAAAGAAGGAAATCTATACTGAACTTAGCGATTTTATACAAAAAAACCGCCTTGATTACTTACCGTATCTGTCGAGTCTCGATGATGCACTTACTCAATTAAAATCATCGAATTCACCTCGGCTGATGTATCTACATCAGCAAATCTGTAATTATAGACACAAAGCGAAAACTTATCTCGATGAAAATCGACCTCACAAAGCAGAACAAGTTTATCGCGAAGAGCTGTCACCGTTTCTTTTGGAAAACCATGCACGCGACGATGAACAATTAACGAGATGTTATATGAAAATCGCATCGTCTTGTTCTGTAGATAATCCTCAACAAGTATTGAAATATTATCAACAAGCGATTGATATATACGAGAAGCAAAGGAATAGCTTTTACACGGATGAAGCATTTCAATTAGATGTAAATGTTTGTCGACGATATGCGGGGATGCTCTTTATTTGTTATAATTGTTTATCAAAGGCTTATATGTCAATGAACGGGGAAAATCTAGCAAAGGATATAAGACGAAAAGCATTGGATATTTACGCGAAATATCAAGATCAATTTCAGTTCGTTATTAACCTTATGACGAATGAAATCAAAATCGAAGTTCTTCCTTTTGTTGAATTAAACTATTAATAAAGGAAAACGTTTAGTCTTCATTTTGTACACCGTATTCAGGTTCATCATCTTCATCTGTTGTTGTCGAAGCGAATGTATCACGTCTCGGATTTAACTCTGGTGCATACGATACACCATACTTGATATCCGTGGCTGTAATATATCTATGCCACTTATTGTCATCATGATACCAAACAGTTTGATCAAATTTCACCGCAAATAATTGAGGTCCTTGAAGACTGACGGTTTTATAATATTTCGCACCTGATAATCCTTCACCTTGTCGACTAAATTCTCTCTTGAGATCTTGCCATCTTTGTTCTACACCTGTAGCGATTTTCGGTTGACAATCTTTTCTAGCAATATAGCTGAATGTACAAGTATCTTGTGACATTGCTTAGAAAGTGTAGCAAAGAAATGAATATTTGTAAATGTTACAACTCTTTTTCAGCCTTCTGATGTCATGCAGGAAAAAACCAACTTGCTACAAGTTGGAAAAAAGGAAACTGCCAACCATCATGTAGGATATCTTGGACATGGATTCACACACGAGTGTATTCCAACTCTGATCACATTCTTTCCAGGTGGAACTCAGTGAGCTCTATCTATTAAAAAACATACATTCTGTGAAATACCCTTCCTTACCCATAAAATATTTAAAAAAACCTTTAAAAACATGCAAATTTCAAAGAAACACGCACGAATTCGTTTCTTCACTTCCAGCTACCATTACAACACTTAATCCAGATACAACTCGATGAGCTCTATAGATTCCAATCATAAAAAAATTTCATCCACCCTCACCCAACACCCTCACCCACACCCTCACCCTCACCCTCACCCTCACCCACCCTCACCCTAATAATCTAAATCTCTTTCTTAAAAGTATGGTCCCTAGGAGTGTTTTGGGTCGAGGAATTCGAATCTGAAGTTAGTTTCTTATAGTCTTTTAGAGAAAAAAAATCCGGCTACAGTCAAGTGTATCAGTACGATGTATAAACCTTTTTTAATCTTTCGTGACCTAATACTCAGTAATTAGTTGTCACAAGCGAATTTTGAAGTAGCGTCCATGTACCTGACAATAAAACTGAACTTCTTCCTGGTCTTTTACCTTTGGTATCAAACATGCCTGTGCTTCTCACCGATAACATTCCGTGTGAACTAGGACTTTCCAATGGTACTGAAGGAATCTTTTGAGAACTCATATACTGTGATAAGGAAGATCCGAGTGGTTTAAAAATAAAAAGCGAAGTATTTCTCTCAGATACAATCTACATATGAAAACCGTTGTATGCGCTCGTAGGAATTAATGCATCACAACTAGAAACAAACCTCGATGGGCTTCGTCCTAAACTAATCCCTATTCCATTCGTCAGAAAGCAATTTACTGTTTCCGTCAAGCAACTCTTCGGTCAACTGTTCGAACGTATACAAGGTGGGGAAAAGGTCCCACGAGTGAAGATGTAGTTATTCTTCGACCTTTTTATATGAAGATATCACAAGTTCGACCGTCTCTTCCTCAAGATACTGAACTTAAACGTCTAGATGAACTTGATAGAAAGACAAAACGAGAATGCACTTCTTCCACTATTTGAACTGGTATAAATCGATACACTGTTAAGAGTTGAGGGTTATTTCAAATATATAAAACATATTATCATTTTTCAAATTATCTTAAAATAATTATTCGTATATGTCCATTTTCCTTACCACCCTTTACATTTATCTTACTTATTGTAGCAGATATTTCCTATCATGCTTTCTTACTGCTCTTTTTTTATGTAATAGCTCATAATCTTCTCAATTGTGTTGACATTGACTTAGAATATCTAATTCTCTATTTCACATTTAGTATAAATCTCTAGTCTACACTGAAAATAAATTAATATACACAATAATATCTAAAAAATGTAACATCTGAAAGCAATATTTCTACGAGAAAGAGCTGAGCGAGTCGCTGGACGAGCGTTACTTGTGAATTAAGAAAGTGCATTCTTATCGATTACTAAAAACAACCAAAAATGCGCTCCGTTCTGTTGCAACAAGATGGCATGAAAGTATTTTTCGACGCCATTGGTTTAAAAGCATGCAATGATCTATCATATTTAAAACTAAATTTTGAGAAAAAAAAGAACTTTAATTCAAGCAGAAATCTTGAGTGATATAGGAAATACAGGGAATATTGAGACTCTGAAGTATGAAAATTGCTAGTAAGATCTTCAAAATTCTAGCATTTATCATTTTAAGCGTGAGGCGTGAGTACCAGTAGAGATCTTTCTCGATGAAGATAAAGGGGTAGGTGTCGGTAGGAATCTAATTTGAATGAAGAAGCATTCGGATACCCTCTAATGCCGCCTGTACGCTATATTTGTACTCTGACTCTAGCTCATGAGTGGCATTATATCTCATCTCTTTTTGTTCTCTTCGATTTGTGCATGGTTGCTTTATATCTTTAATACTTTCGAGTGTAACCATATAACTATAGTAAAAATATAAAGCAAATCCATATGGATTGTTTAGACTGAATAGATTAGAAGGCGGTGATCAGTGATATGAAGTTCTATTTAGACGAATAACGCTGCGAAATCATAGCATTTCAAGCGTTAACTATCGCATACTTGCGAGGTCTGTTGACGTAAATAAGTGCTAACAAGTTGTCTTCGTCGAATGGAAGACATCATTTTCCTATATTCGTAACCCCACTAATTTTTGGATAAGAGAAAGCTGATTTATTTTCTAAAATTCAATTTGAAATATAAAAACGATAGACTCTTTAAACGTTGGTGTATTTCCGTTGAACAGAGACAAAAGAAATGATAGCGACGAGTAATATGAGCGGATAATCAATAAAAGCGGTCATATGACAATATTTCAGATTTATTTAAAAATAGTTGAAAAGAGCGGGAGAGAAGGAATACTAATTATGTAACAGCTATTTTTAATTAGGCGAAAACGAACACAGGAAGAGAACAAAAAATGTCAGAATGTTGAAAAATACCAAAAGACACAATAACGTCTAGATCATTGGAGAATCATTTGCATGTCAATACCAAACGAAAAATTAAGAAAGAGCCATATTCAAAATTTAGATAAAGCCCTTTCTTGTGTTAGGTTCATGTTGCTGTCATTTTCTTTGAGTACAACTTTCCTAATTAATTAGAAGGCTAATAAAAATATAAGAAGACATTTTGATTGGTTCATTGTTATACAGGTGGATGCGTATCCATCAATTCATGAAAATAGTTGTTCGCAGACTTCCGTATGGATGTCAGTGAATGACGTATTTAGTTCGGCGATACTTCAGATGCATGCGGTCAATGTTCTATGTTTTTGTATTAAAATAAAGAATGCCCGTTGCACTGCATTATTTGACCGTTGACATGGATAGTAAAAATGTGGGGAATTGTTGTAAAACTAGTCAAAACCTCTTTTATAGTTTCTCGCAAAAATTCTCGTCACGCATAAAGATTAGTATATATGTGCTGCATGTTTTTGAATAAAATTGGGGTCGTCAAAAAATGATAAAATGCATGCAGTTCAACAGAAACTTTATCAAGTTTCATTTCATCTAAAACTTATCAGAATAAATTCAGACATAAAAGAATCTCTCCAGAAAACAAATCTACTTTTCGAATTCTAGCAAACATCTTTGCGCTAAAAGATTTCGATCTGACATATCTGAGTCTAGATGGTATAGAAATATGTATAATCTGATTAGTCTATATTGCCTATAGCTACGTGTGAATATATTGAACTGATTTTTAAAAGCATTTACATGGAGTCAAAATGAAACAATTATTCCATCACGGAAAATTTACTTGTCCGCACAATAAAATCTGCTGATGAATTTTCATTCATATTTGTGTTTTAATCGTCAGACACTTTTTGTATCCTAAGAATTTATTCGGTTTTCTCGTTCTATCGTAGCCTTGATAGTGATAAAACGCGTCGTTATTTAAGTGAAGCTATAAAATAAATATCAATCGTCTATTTTCCTTTGTGGATTTATAGGATGTGTGAGTGACGTATATGATGACGGAGGACTAAGTAAGATTTAAATGTCTGATAAGCATATGCCTTCGTATCTTTTTTTGTTCTACTTTTCTTTAAATGTCATGCATACATTTGCGCAAGAAATTGAAATATTTCGCAAGAATTGCGTATAAGTTCTGGATGTCGATTATTTCTGCTCAGTACGTTTGATTCAAGGCTTTTTTTTTAGATAAGACATGCCACTTTTCGAAACTATTTCAATCGATACTGAGCGCGTTCGTCAACTGGCTCGTGACCATTGGGGTGTAGAGATTGGCGAATGCCTGAAATCTGCACAAAATCATACTTTTATCGCCAATAAGAATGATTCCGAACGTTTTATTCTACGTGTTACACCTGATCCAAACAACAAACGATTGGACGGCACCGAATTGGAAGTAGCTCTACTTGATTATTTACACAAAAACCAACTGCCCGTATGTCGAACCATTCCAAGTTCTATTACGTCAAACAGCGTCGTTCGTTTCGAATCTTTAATTCTTTGTCTGTTCACATATGCAACCGGAGAACCAGTTGTCTATACGGACTGGATATGGATGACAAATAAAGATATAGTTGTCGGTCTTGGTCGTTGGTTTGCTCGTTTACATAAGCTGACACGTCGCTTCGTTCAAGAACAGCCAGAGCTTGCTGCTCGAGCACGTCATTGGACAACACTTCATGATGGAGTTCTTGCCAATGTAGAAGTCGATGAACGTGACAAGGCAACCGTAATGGATCCGACACATTTTGGAATTATACACGGTGATGTCAATCCAAGTAATTATTATTGGGACCCTGCTGTCATGATGCCGTGCATGTTCGATTGGGATCAATTACAACAGTCGTGGTTTCTTTATGATTTGTCCGCACCTATCTGGGGCGTTGTTTCATTGGAACGAGGCGGCTCGCCGATTGATCGATCTCCAGTGCCACAAGCCAACTCACAATTGTACACAGCATGGCTTCTTGAAGGATATGAATCCGAAGAAGGAATCAAAGCTGTTGACCGTGATGCACTGCAACGAATGGTAATGATCCGTCGAGAACTCTATCGACGATTCTGCCGACTAGCGCTTTTAGAACTACCTGCTGAACATCCAATGGCAAAATTCTGCAAATCTGTAACAGATTTTTTCGATAAAGAAGAAAAGGAATCATTAGCACAAACTCAATAGTATGTGACTGTGACGTTTGATAATTAGTTTTTTGTCATGATTTTTTTTTCAAAGAAACTAACACCAGACATGCGTCATACTACGATAAATGCTGTTGTTTCATTTTTAAACGTTAAAGAAAGTCTTTCGGTCATCGCCAACCGATCAGTCAAAGGTTCTAAGCGACACGTTACAAAAATGTAGTAGTTCATTGTCGATATGACTTTTCAACTTGCAAAAATTTTATTTATACGATTGGCTATCAAGAAAACGAAGTGAAAAGCAATATAGCTTGGAAGTCAGTGAATGTTGCATAATATTTATATAGCACATTCGTAATGTAAAAATGCTTGCAAATAGCCTTTCTTATTCGCATAAACTGCACCCATTAAATAATTAGACATGCCTAGATTCAGATGATCCAATGGTAATACTTGCGGCTGAATTTTTCAAGCATTCTCAATATGTGAGAGTGCGCTCTCCTAGTTGTCCAGCCCAGTATGTGCTTTTGCAGCGTTGTTCAAGGATCGAGCTAAGGCAGGATGATTCGATGATAAGATTTGTTGTTGAGTTTTGACTGCTTCTGGGTAACACGAGAGTGTTATTGTATATTCGCGCATGTTGTAATATATGATGTTCCATGTGTAATGCAGGAATCGCTCGAATCATGATGAGACAATGAACGAGATAGCTGTCCATCTAGTAGATTTGTAGTGTTGATCGTTGCAGACGCTCCTGTACTTTATTTAATATATGACATTTCATGGCGAAGATGTGCCTGGTGTGCTTCATCTGTTGTTTGACTTAGGATTACGTGAACAATTTCAGCAGCTTTGTTAGACTGATCTATTTTAATTAGCAATGAAATCAGTCAGCCCATCCACTTGAATAATAGCTAGCATCTGTAATGGATGCAAATGGCGTTTTTGATACAGAAGGATCGATGTTCAGGATAGAAAGGGTTCCCGCTGTATTCGAATCTTCATGCCCGTTATTGGAAAATATTTTATTTGTATAACGATCGCGATTTGCAGATAAAATGTTATTAAAAGATATGAGACCGTCCTTTGTTTTTTTTTGATTGTTTGAATTCGGTTTTAGATAAACCTTGTCCTCGACGGACGATAAATGATGCGTTGGCATTCGATTCGCAAAAACGGTTTCGAATGCAGTTATTCAATTTAATGATGAAGATCATTGGTGACGAAGCCTATCTTGATAATAAGTTCAACGTTTATCAGCCGCAAACTACGATTGAGAATCCTGTATAGAAAGTATTCACGCGTATACCATCAGATCGATCTTTTACCTGTATATACATAAGCGAATGATCTAATCGATCGAGTTCTTTCCTAGATGCACCGTCACTTGTAGCCATGGTTTCGATAGATGTCACATTTTCTTCCAGCTCATTAATAAACCGTTTACTAGTCTATGATATTCGTACTACCTCAATGGAAACACCACGAATTGTATAGTACTTTGACGCCCATCTCTTTCTGATTCTCATTGGTACCGTAAACGATGAAAATTCCATTGACTTCAGACTCCGGATCAATTTACGGCACAAAACGTCCTTCGAGCGAATCCAATGCAATGATATTCACATTGTCACTAACGTTTTCAATATATCTGAAGCAATCATCACTGTGAATGAACGTTCCGACATGATCAACGACACCTTGCAATTGAGAGGTAGTATATTGATAGTTGAAACTATTCTTTTGAATACTGCTGCACAGCCAAACGAATAGTTCATTGTTAACCATTTTCTTTTTCATATGTTGCTGTATGTACTCGCTCGTCATCTCAACAGCTGATTGTTTAGTTTCTTTTGAAACTGGTTCAGATATTTTATTACTCATTACTTGTCGTCTTGCTAATAACAGCAAGAAGTCTGATTAACAGTCGTATTTTATTTGAGAAAGACAGTGGACAAATGTGTCATCAGCTGATAAAAAGCATCTTTCCACGATCCTTCGCTTCACGGTGTTAACTTCTTTCTTATCTGCCAGTATAGTGTATGGGTAATATTATTTACTTATGCTTACATATTCGAAACGAAATATTATGTGTGTAAAAGAAAAAAATATCGATAAAGAAGCACATATTTGTTAACATATAAGTTGTTTCTATGAAACTATCTAAGTGTCACTAAGCGAGAAAAAGAATCGAGATGTGTTTGATTTCTCGCTGGCAGTTTCTTCGCATCGAATCATTTCGCAACAAACTACTGATCTCTTCGTGCTATGACAAGGTTTATTGATGTGGTCAATGAAAAAATAGGTAGAATGCTTCCACCTATCAGAGGGTATGAAAACGAGCCGTTGGTATCACTCGAAGAAGCAGTTCAGCCCGTTGCACAACATTTCACAAATATCGACGCAAATGTGCATGTGGCAAAAGAAAATTGTGCGAAATTAGACGAGTCTTTAACCGTGGACGAGTCGGCAGCCATATACTTATATACAATGGTATTCGATGAGGGACCAAATCTATACGAGATACTCAATAGTTGTTTACGAAATGCAAATCGTCGACAAATTAAACCCTGGTCATTATTTCTGAAGTTATTTCTAACTGCACTCTGCAAACTTCCTTCATCATCTCGTACAGTCTGGCGATGTGTGCGTGGCGTAGATTTAACTTCGGTTTATCCAAAAGGCAAAGACATCGTATGGTGGGGAGTGGGTTCGTGCATCGGCGATGTTTCGATGCTTGAAGACGATCGTTTTCTCGGTAAAAACAACGCTGGTACACTTTTTTTCATTGAGTCGCGTAATGCTAAGTCGATAAGACAATATTCGTGTGAAAAAGATACAATCGAAGAAATCATTCTCATGCCTGGTTCCTTCTTTCGTGTTAACGATCACATGCCGGCGAAGAACGATCTTCATGTTATTCATCTGGTCGAAAATGTTTCACCCTTCATCCTGTTGGAAACACCGTTTCTCAGCCGTCAAGGTACGTGATAATACTTTTAAACTATACGTGCTCATTTTTTCGAGTTCATTAGTCTTATCACAACATCATACTGTTCAAGAAATAGCTGGCATAGCTGAGAGCAAAACGTTAGTAGTGCATGCAAGACCATTCGATGAATTTTCAGTAGAATCATCAACTACTGACAAACCAACAGAACCTTCGGGAAAAGCATGAATAATGATTCTCCATCACTGACTTGCCACCGCAGGGATTCTTTTTGTGTTTGTTTCGAGAGTTGTTTGTTTTGCTATTCTTCACGTCTTGAATACTGCTGTCTTCAGGCTGACGACAACATATTTTCTTGCGTTCTGCCACATAGTGCACCAGCAAAATTCGCCATCTTTTTTCAATTTCTAACAGAACAAAAAAAATTTCCTCGTCATTCAGGAGGTTAAAAATAATTGCGAGAGAAAAGAACATTTCTGTTCTGTTATTATTATTTGTAATTACGGGACACCTCGTTTCTTGAGGAATAAGACATTTTCAAATAAATTGCGTGTTAGACATGGCAACGATGGATAACGTTAATCGACGTCTGCTTGCAAGTATTCGTGATGAACCAGAGCGAATGCTTCAACCTATATCCGGCTATGAACAGGAGCCACTTGTATCGCTCGAGAGAGCCTGCCAACCATTAGAACATCTATTCGACAATAACGAATTGAAACAAAACATTTTCATTGCAAAAATGAATTCCACGCAGCCAAAGGATGGATTAAGTGCCGATGAATCAGCTTCCATTCATCTATATACAATGGAGTGGAGTGTACATGAAAATAGCCTCTATGCGATACTGAATCGAACGCTACGTCTGGCCGATCGCAACAAACTACGACCATGGTTCAAGTATTTGAAATTATTCCTCACAGCATTCTTTAAACTTCCGTACGTGATCGAATCGAATATTTCATCCAATAGAAAATCTTTCGTTTTTCTGATATTTAGACAAACGGGACACATAACTATTTATCGTGGTGTGCCAGAAGACTTACGACATCTTTATAAAGAAGGAAAGAAAGTGACTTGGTGGTCGGTTAGCTCGTGTACTACTTCGTTGAAAGTACTCGAATCTCCATATTATGTGGGAACGTCTGGTGTTCGAACAATGTTTCATATCGAAACTAGAAGTGGAAAAATCATTCGAGCACATTCTTACTATCAACACGAAGATGAAATTCTCCTACCGCCTGGTCTATATTTCGAAATAGTCAGTAACTTTAGTCCAGCTCCAGGTTTGTATATGATTCAACTTCGGGAGATTCAACCGCCCTATAAAATGCTTGCTGATCCGTTCGATCTTAAGCCGAGAATAAAAGACGATCACAAAACATCTAGTCAAACATCAGTTGCGAAAAGTAAGTTTATAGCTGTTTGTTTCAAAGCATAGAAAGTTCGCATTTAGAAGTGTCACAAACGACCACACCGTCTAATAGTTCGCTATATTCTACTCGGAAATTGGAGTGCCATGGATACGCTTGCGCTACCTGCGGCCTTTGCCGCGATTGGTTTTGGCGCTCTCATGGTTCGGCAGGCAAGATTTATAAACGTCACACGAATGCGAAATGTACTGTCCAAAATTACAGCTGTGGACGCGGTTACTACTATTATCACGGCGATTATCGGTTATGTGAGTGTGCCGATAACATCTGAGAGTACGAATATGTGTCAGCTCACGGGTATTCACCGCACACCTGCGGAAAAATTGTGTGGCGGGAGTTCGAAATTTCTTTTCTACCGATGATCGTAAAATTAAAAAACAAGGAGATTTCAATACACGGATTAGGTATTTGAAACAAAACACTTAGAGTGTAGCTAGTTTAATCGCGGTGATCATAAAATACAAGATTGCATTTAACTGAAAATGTAAGTTGATCTCGTCATAAAGTTGGTAAAAGAACTTGCCGGTAGACCGTTACGAGCATAATGACTTTTCTTTTGCTTTCAATATTTACAAGAATAACTACAAAAATTGGGCATTACTACACGTTTTATTTTGTTATGAACACATTTTCATTTCAATACGAATACAGTGTCGCCTTCGTCTCGATTGCTCATTGATAATCATTACGGACTTCCGGTTGTTCCATTCCGATCTGTAATTAAATTTGTACGGTACAAATTGTACCGCTCGAACCTTATTGATTGACACTGAGTGTTATAGTTATGATCTACCGGTTATACATCGTTCCGGACATCTAGCATATATACCTCATGTTTTCGATTACGGGCTTCATGATAAAATCGGCAGTGGCTCTTTTGTCAGGATGTTCGTAACGGACATTGATTCCGGGAGTTCGGAAAAATAAAGTGATACGAAGCGTAGTTCACCTCACACCTGCAATCGAAGAAGCTCTCATAATGTCTTTTATCCACAAACAAAATACACCTCACAACATTGCTCTTGTTCTAGAATAATTTAATTTCATATAATGGCAACATCGATCATTCATCACGTTGACTTGAAAAGTGATCTGTCGAATTCACGCTACACTGATAT